>JAWWEO010020035.1:0-11513 GCA_035582975.1 Ormyrus labotus | reverse complement strand
GAGCGCACTCTTAGGCCGCCACGTGCGTACCGGAACGACGAACCGGAGCGAGCTGATCCGCGGCCCGCTAAAAATTCGCGAGGCCCGGCAAAACGCGCGATCCATTGATATAAGCAACACGTCCAAATACCTCCTTTCAAATTCTCAAGGAACTAGCCGAATGAACTTTCTCCCCTCTACTTGAGCGCGCTCTTAGACCGCCACGTGCGTACCGGAACGACGAACCGGAGCGAGCTGATCCGCGGCCCGCCAAAAATTCGCGAGGCCCTTTCAATAGATATATAAAACAAAGGCGTGTAGAGTTTTTTGTGTAGAGTATGTTTGGTGCCGAATTTTTTCATGTGTAGGATTACACGTGTTGGATTTCTTGGTGTGGAAAAACAAAATCATACAAATTTTATTTTGAAACTCACACTGTGTAGAAAATATTGGTATTGAATAATTTGGTGCAGAATTCATTATTTTTAATTATTATTGAAATTTTTCGTGCAGACAATTAATATGTGCAATAATTTTGTGTACGATTTATTGGTGAATGGAAACCTGATTGTGTAGTTATTTTTTTGTGTAGAGAATGTTCATTGCCGACATATAGTCCACAATAATGTTGCAGAGTGACACTTATTTTATTGTACTTATCCCTCTGGTTACAGATCTATATCCTGTTACTCTTTACTTGCTTGACCTGGCTGCTACATGAAAAATTAACATAAAAACAAAGAATCAGATACTTTTATTCTAAAAATAATTTTTTGGATAGGTTAGATTTAGCACGGGATTTTTTTCAGTAGGGTCCTCACCCTAGATCAAAAGAAAAGGCACCACAACTTTTTCTGATGAAAAGTTAATAATAAAGTCAGTAGAGTAGAATAAATTAGTAGAAAAGATTTGATATATTATTTGGAAAGTTAGTTTATATGCAAAGAGAAGTTAGGATTAAGGGAAATAAGGAAAAGTTTAAGAGTCGAAGAGACTCTTTATGCTCCAGACACATAAAATTGTCTGAGCCATAACTTTTGTTAGAATTAAATTAAGATAAAAATTAAGGGTGGAAAAAGTTAGTAATAATTAACGATGGAAATTCTGTTCAAAAGGATTGATTGGAAAACACAAGAGTTGGCTGGAAAACTCTGTAACCAAAACTGAGACTTCCGGAGCCAGTTTTAACTACGATCAATACAAAAATGAGTATAGAAAGTTAATTTTCAGTATAGATAGAGCTAGAATAAAAGTATTTCTATTAGTACTGTTATATAGAAACAAAAACGCTTACACTAGAGGTTGGTTCAGTGAAAAAGAGCATGAAATGAGAGTGTAAATGAGGTTAGCAAAATGTAAACAGAGAATGCATGAAAGAGAGTGAACGCTAAAAGCAACAATGAATCCGTACTTGGACCAATTCGTTGCCAAGAGTAATAAATAAAGTTTTTTTTACCCGAGGTTGATTCTCGACGATGCAGTATCATCCAAGTAGCGGCGACAGTTGATTTGCTCGGCGACGAAGCACAAGAACGAGCGTGCCAGCTGTCGATAACTTCATCGTTGCCAGACGAAAACAAGCAGCAAAAACGACAGCATTGCAAAAGAGAGGCACCAGCGAAGTCTAGCAGATCCAGCTGAGGAAACACCGACGACCAAGATACCGGCAACGGCGGCGATGAATGAATACCACCGGGACTGGTCATATTCTACACAAATTTATTGTACGCGATTGTACTATCGGATAGTAAATTAATATTTACTTACGATATTACGATCGTGTACAATAAATTTGTATAGAATATGACCAGTCCCATACCACCGCGCGCATATTTGTATTCAGTGACGTCACGCGTGCGGCTCTACTCACATGACAGACGGCGCTGAAACTCTGTCACTGGAAATCAACTGTCGCCGCTACTTGGATGATACTGCATCGTCGGCTGCAAACGGTAACCTCGGGTAAAAAAACTTTATTTATTACTCTTGGCAACGAATCGGTCCAAGTACGGATTCATTGCTGCTTTTAGCGTTCACTCTCTTTCATGCATTCTCTGTTTACATTTTGCTAACCTCATTTACACTCTCATTTCATGCTCTTTTTCACTGAACCAACCTCTAGTGTAAGCGTTTTTGTTTCTATATAACAGTACTAATAGAGATACTTTTATTCTAGCTCTATCTATACTGAAAACTAACTTTCTATACTCATTTTTGTATTGATCGTAGTTAAAACTGGTTCCAGAAGCCTCAGTTTTTGTCACAGAGTTTTCCAGCCAACTCTTGTGTTGTCCAATCAATCCTTTTGAACAGAATTTCCATCGTGGCCTTATTTATTTATACAATGTTAATAAAGATATGAAACATATTTTGTACGATGAAGTACAAATACTTTACAAGAAGTTTTGTAAATTAATGTTATTTTACAAATAACGTTAATTTTTATCAAAATTTTGTGAATATTTGTATTAATAATTAAAATCCTTTTATTTTGGTGCATGTATTTATTAATTATAATATATTTTATTTATATATGTTATTATTACTTGTTTATGTAAACAAAACAATTAAAAAACACATACTATTACTACTTATGATGGCATGATGTTCGACTGCCAATAAGAGAGTAAGCAGCAAAGTAGACGGCGATACGCGCACATACAAAAATATTAGAAATGTGCCGATGCACCATCACCTTTTATGAGTGTTTTAACCTTAATCGAATTGAAAAGAATTTTAAATGAAAAAGAAAATCTGCCACTTTTTTTATACTGACCTACGTTTTATATTCTTATAAAAAAAAAAATTAACAAGTTAAAAATTAAATTTAAAATTAAAAACTGAGTTTCTAGTATGGTTAAAAAATTAAGATGTTTTTTTTACAGGAATGTCAGCGGAAGACGAATGGTACAACAAAAGCATTTCTGCGTTGAGGATGAATACTGCTCATCATCCCAATCTTGCCGCACCGATGCTACAATATCAGACATAATTTTAGGCTTCTTATGCCATAATTTGTGCTTCACCGAAAAAGCTCAGGAGCATCGAATGTTGATAATTTCCATGCAGCTTGGGCCTCATAATAATTATTTTAAGTTTAGGAAATTGTTAGTTTAAAGTATATCAAGATTTTGCAGTACGCTAGTACATTTTATTATTTCAAATATGATCATTGTAAAATTTAACAAAAACACAAAACCAAGAAAAAACTGTAAAATTAACGAATGCAAGAATATTCGTATTCTAATGAAGAAATTATCTTGAGCATTTGTTTATAGAATTTATTTTATTATTCATATACTATTAACCTTTCAGGATTATTATATAGCATTTTATATTATCTTTTTCAATTTAAAGAATAATAATTTTTCATTTAAAATATGTTTAATAAATTATTAAAGATTTAAAACTAAAAATATTTCAGACATTCTGATGTCTCGTGGATAAATTTGTAAAATATATGCATAAATAAAAAAGTACAGATTGCTATAAATATGAAAAAAATTACAAAATTAATATTTATGAAGATTATAGAAAGGTGATCAAATGAAACTTTTTCAATACTTATAAATTGTAAATCAATATTTCTTTTATTTTTATATGTTTTTTATGTATGTAAAAGAACAAATCCTCTAATATCTTAAAATTTTTTATCATCATTGTTTTCATACAAAAAGGACGTTATTTCTTTGATTTGATTATATAGCGCAAGACAATCGTCAAATAATAAACATTAATTTTCATTACGTTTTACAACTAGTGTTCATTAATGTTTAATTGAAGTAAGAAATTATTGTTTTATTGTTTTATTGATTTATTAACATTTATATTGGTATTTAAAATTTTATTTTGGTTTAATTGTTGGATAAATAATATAAATTTATATACATTCACATTTTAAGGTATTAAACCTTTAAAGCATATATTTTTTAATTGTTGGTACATGGAGAGAAATGTTATAATGAAATTTAATATTTAATGTAAGAAAAATTACTATATTTTATAGCAACGGTGGAACATACTGAACTAATATTATTTTTGCTATCCTCATATAGTAATTTTGAATGTGAGTTTAAATTTAAAAAATTTTTAAATTTATTTTCATTGTTCGTATATTCAGAACTAATGTTGAAATGTAATGAATGTGAAAACAAATTAAATGATACCCCAATGGAAATAAAAGTTGTACAAAAATGTACGGAAACCTTTACGGGTGTATGAAAAAATTTAAAAACATGAAAACGTAAGTTTCAGTTTCATTTCGGACATTTCGTATATTTTATATTTTTACATAAATTATTTATTTTTAAAATTATTTATTATTTTACGTATAAAAAGATAAGAAAACGTAACAAAACGTACTAAAATGTACGGAAACGTATACAAAAACATACAAATATGCATATTCCAAAATTTACGTGTTCATACTTTTTCATACCTTTTCGTACATTTACATTGTTTGCTTTGATTCAGCTATTGAGAAAAATGGGTATAAATGTACCGAAATGTTAGAAACCGTACGAAAAAGTACGGAAATTTGTCAAAACATATACATACGTACAAAAATGTACGAAATATCCGAATCGAAACTCAAACCTAGATTTTCTTACATTTTCGTACGTTTTCGTACCTTTTTCATACATTTTTTATTTCCATTGGGGTAAAAATAATAATTTTTTGTTTAAGGCAATTGGAATCGATCCCGGGACCGGCAGCTTGGCAATCGGATACGTCAACGACTTACCCAAATGGACCCAAATGGATATGACAATTTTGGAACTTATATAGATCGAACCATCGGTTACGAGAGAACTTCAATGATAATTATAATTAATTTGCACAATATAGTAATTAAATCGAGATTTTGGACGTTTTGTTAACTTAAAAGAAATATAAAATAAATTCGTTCAAAACATAACCTCCATGAAGGCACGTGGGCCTCTTAACTTATGTAGCATTTTTACTATATTGTGTAGCAAAATTTCTTATGATTGATCACAATATGTACTACATTAAAATTGTTACTATTTAAAATAGTAATTTTTAAAACATTTAGAATAATTTTATTAAACTAAGAGTTAGAAAATTATTTCAATCCTATTTATATTTTCTATTATTGTAATAAAATTTGTCATAACTTGAGTATATCCCACCGTTACTATAAAATATAATAATTTTTCTTAAATTTATATTACGTTTCTATATATGAAATTTCTCTCAGTGTATTTAATAAAATCTACTCTTTAGGGTATATTTCAAGTCACTGATTAATATTTCTAAATTCAAAATATGTTAGATCTAAAATTCTCAAAAAGGTTTGATCTTATTAAAAATAAGTTATGTAGGTACCCTATTAAAAATATTCATGTGGATTCTGAATACATGCATAGTATGTAGAATACATATAGAATCCACATGGAATTGACATAAAATCTGTGTAGAAATCTGTTCCAAAACGCTGTACAGATTTCTGAGTGGAATTCTATCTACAAGGTGTTCCGAAAAGGCCCATATAACATTGAATGTAGGAGCAATGTTGCTCCAATGTTCCTTTGTCATATTAGTCATAATGTGAAATATTCCTACCATGTTATGTAACCTATCTGCAACCATGGGGCAATATTCCAGCAAACCATAATTTCCGTTTTTCCATTGCTTTTGTAAAATACGGAATGCGGCTAGCCGATTTCGCAACATTAAAGGAATATTTCTGCAAAGTTCACCAGCGTTTCAGATGTATTGCTATTCTATTAAATACATTTTTTTCTTCTAATATTTCCCGCACTTATTAATTCTGTGTCCGTAGGCAGATTAACTAAATAAATAGCAATTTTAGTGACATAAAATAGCTCAGCGGTAAAGAACTTGCCTCAAGAGCCAAAGGCCCTGGGTTTAAATACGTTGTAACGGAAAGCGGTTTTTATGCCGCTATGCAGGCCTCTGGCTTGGCCGGAGCTAAAGGCCTGTCCGCTACAAAGGCTCCCTAGCTCGCACGTGGGGAAACTGACCTTAGGGGACGACCCTCTCCCGTATCCTCGCCTCCCGTGCGGACCCCTTTGCCGATCACGGGTCCCTAAGCTAAGAAAACTACGACGATTGCGCTCGCGCCCGCTCCGTCCTCGAGCCGCGAGCGAATCCCTTAACCTAAGAGCCCTAACTAAATCTAACACGAAAACCTCCCGAGCAAGTGCACCGAAATTCTCCACGCAATTCCCCGTTCGGCGCCCGCGAACTAAATCAGACCTAAGAATCCCGACAACTTCTCTACACTTACGACGTTTCAGATATCCGCGAACCGAAGGCAGCCACTAAACCACCGATAACCGCGAGCGAACCAAAGATAACCTCGAATTGGACGCTGTGATTCGACAGCTTAGATATCCGCGTACGACAAAGACACCCTACCGAATATTTTAACGAGAGATAGCCCAAAAACTCGACAATTTATAAAAGATATCCGCGATTCGTGAGGCCCCGTCACTATACGCACAATTCGCTCGCTTCTCGAAGATAACCGGATTCTAAGATACAAAAGGTAACCAAGAAATAGATAACTCGCGACAGATAACCCCGGTTTGTTGAATCCAGCTACTCACTTAAATTAGCTCGTGCACTTCTCGCAAAAGACAACCGAAAGATTCACGACAGATAACCGCGATGTTCCAGACTCCGCCTCGCCCTTCGTACGGTTCGCTCTTTGTACGCCTCGCACTTTGAACACTTCGCACTTCTCGGAACTACCGTGCAGATCCTCGCTCGCGAGACCGCTTGCACCGTGCCGAAATTTCCGATGCTCACGCGCCGCGCACTCGACTTCACACCAGCGATAAGAAAACGGCAGCCAGCCATACTCACCCCGTTGTCCAGGTGTCGAAAATCCTAGGTCGTCGGGAGCTAACTCGGAGACACGTCTATTAGCCTCGAAGTCCGGAGCAGGAGAGAGCGTGCCGGCGCGCTCTTCCGAGCTCGGAAGCCTTTTCGGCGCTTCGACCCCGCATCCAACGGGCCCGCTAAAACGCGCGCGATTCGCTCGGCCTCGGCGGCGTTGCCGCCGGCCGGCCGCAAGTCCGTCAGCTTCGACGTACAGCCTCTGCTAGCAGCTTGCCGTCCCATGCTGCTCCTTGTGATGTTCTTGAGTGGGGATGTACCTCGCGCCTTTGTCGAAGCGCGTGTTGTTTACATGTCGCCGAATTCCTCAGCGAACTGCTCGACTCTCGGGCGCTCGAACAAAGAATACTATTTATTAATATTTTGAACTTGTGTTCAAAGTAGAGCTCTGTGTCGCGCAGCCCCGGGCTGGCTTTTGCTACAATAAGTAACTTGCGGAAAATCCGCAACGTTACAACGGATTCAAGACATTTTTTTCTTTTATTTTTAGTACTTTATCTGTGCCTACGGACGCAGAATAAGTGCTGGAAAAATCCGAAGAAAAAATGTATTTAATAGCCCCAATGGAAATAAAAAATGTAGAAAAACGTACGGAAAAGAATGCAAATGTATGAAAAAATTTAAAAACATATAAAAATGTACGTTTGACTTTCATTTCTGACATTTTGTACATTTTTATGTGTTTACAATACAATACAATACAATACAATACAATACAAACAATACGCGCATTTGCGTATGTTTCCGTATATTTTTGTACGGTTTTATAGGGTTTTGTACATTTTTATACATATAAAATTATGTATTTATACAATTATTTATTAAATTATTTATTTATTAAATAATTATTAAATTAATTTAATAATAATAAATAATTATTATTAATTTAATAATAATAATACATAATAATAATTTTATGACAATAATAATTAATTAATTATTTATTTTTTTACGTATAAAAAAGTAAGAAGACGTACGAAAAAGTTCGGAAATTTGTCAACATATACAAACGTACAAAAATTTACGAAATATCCGAATCGAAACTCAAACCTAGATTTTCTTACATTTTCGTACATTTTCGTACGTTTTCGTACCTCTTTCATACATTTTTTATTTCCATTAGGAAGAATAGCAATACTTCTGAAACGCCGATGAACCTTGCAAAAATATTGCTGCAATGTTGCAAAATCGGCTAGCCACATCTCGTATTTTACAAAAGCAATGGGAAAACGGAAATAAAGGTTTGCAGGAATATTGCTCCATGGTTGTATGTGACAAAGCAACATTGGACCAGCGTTGCTCCAACATTCAATGTTAAATGAGGGTATGCAGAGTATAACATTTGATAAAGGGGAGAATTCTGAGCAAAGAAGTTCGTAGTCACTTTTTTCTCCGATGCATAGAATTGGAGTAATAGTCAATAAATAATTAAAGACATAAGGCTAATTAAAGTGCGTGAAGAGCAAGCAGGCTTGTCCTGATGCATCGCCCTCGTTCGCGGGCTACAGTTTGGGAAGATTCTCTCTCTCTCCCTTGCCAGTGTTGGTCCGCTGTCCCTCCCAAACTCTAGCTAGCGAGCGAGGACCGCGCATTAGGCCACGCCTTCTCGTGTCTGACGCGCTTTAATTGGCCTAATGCCTTTAACTTTTAATTGATCGTTACTCCATTTCTATACGTCGGGGAAAAAAATAAGTTCTAACTTTTTGTCTCAGAATTCTCCCCTCTATTCGATGGTATTCTTTTCTGCATACCTTTTCGGAATACCCTGTGGATATTTATAATGGAAATCTATATGGAAATCTTCAACCATGTGAATTCCTTATCCTCTATTAAAGCCGCTACCAATTCATTAGCACTTAGCTTCCTCCTAAATAATTTATTGTTCCAATATTTATATTAATAATTTCAATATGATATATATTAGTATTTTAAAAATTATCTGAATAAAATTAACTGATTCAAATATTTTAAAATTATTTATTCATACCATAAACTATATTTTTCCCATTAATGTAAATAGTTATAAGAAAATAACATTCAAAAATACGAACTATTCAATAAGGCGTTTAAAAAATTAAAAAAAAAAATAACTAAAATCTTTGGAGGTAATTTTAATAATCTGAAAAATAAACAGACTGCCCTATTGAAAATATCAGCTGGATTGCACTGGATTCCAATGGATTTCCATCGGAATCCTACGGAATTCCATTGGATTCCAAATGATATTTTCAATAGAGTGATATATACAAAAAATTTAAATTTTTCAAAAATTTCAATTAAATTAAAATCTTTTTACTCCAGTAATAGTTGGAGATAAAAAACTAATTTATTTCAAGTTTCAGCTTTTTAATAAAAAAATATTTGATAAAATGGCTCTATATTGATGAAAATAATGTAAATAATCATAATAAAATATTAATAATAATAAAAATATAACTGCACTATATATATAATCACGATAATATATATTATATATAATTTAAAATCGTTATAAAACAAAAACTATTACATATATTTTAGAAATTATTTATAATTTTTAAAATCTAGTTAAGGGGATTATATACCCATTTGTTTACTCACTTGTATGACCTGTAAAAAAGTAATCTTAATTAGTAATAGATTATACTATTAATATAACAAAAATATAGCTCATCTTTAATCGAATGAGCCGAGATAGAAGTCTGTAGGCTCATTTGATTCAGAGATATTTCATTCTCAAATTTTTTGCTTTGGTGTCAACTCCAGTTTGAACCATTTGATTGATTGGCATGTAACAGGGCTTAAAATCTTTCTTTTTTATGTCATTTATGGCCAACGCTATTTGCTAGTATAATTTTTAAGAAATACTAACAAAAATTGACAAATTATTATCAAAACTTTAAGATTTTTTGTTTTTCTTAATCTCAAAATCCTAATTAAAAAAAAATGCACTAGCAAATAGCCCTAAATGACATAAAAAATAAAGATTTTAAGCCTTGTTTCGTCTCAATCCATCCAATGGTTCAACCAGGAGTTGACGACAAATTTCTAATAACCAAAGTTTTCAGAAAACAACAATAAAAGGACTTACAATTTTCTTCTGAAAATGTCACACTCTGAACTGCACTTCTTTTTTAAACTGTAATTACCACTTTTATTGAATGGTTAAATTTGATTAAAGATGTTCTTCTCGCACTCCATGTGCCACAGTACAAATTGTACTAGTTACAATTATTATTAATTATCATTATTTATGATTAATCGCGTCGTTCAGCTGCCCAGAACAGCCGATTCTCCACGCGTTCATTTAATTTCCCTTTAGCCAAGTGAATGACTAAAGGGAAGAATAGGCTGTCGAAGCAGCCTTTAGAATCATTTAGAATAGGGCAATTCAAGAAAGAAGAAGAAGAAAACGAACCTCTAGCAACCAACCTCCAAATCTACCAAGGAAGCCGAAGCGACAAATAAAACAACACGAATCTTGCCTCCTCGTGCCATAGGCGTAGCCGGCTCTTGTAAGCCAAGCCTTGCTGTTTACTCCAGCAAGCTGTTCTTGAAGATCTACAAAATACAAGCTTTTGATTAAGCTGCACTGCCGGATCTCCAAACACCAGCAGCTGCAAATACATAAACGGAGACGCGACATAATCTCAGTATTAGCGTGACGTCAACATGCGCCGCTGAAGAGGAGCATCCCCGATGACATTCTGCAACTCTAGTCGAAGCATCACTCCAGTGCAGCAGCATTCAACATTTCAAATTTTCGCGGGTATGCATAGACACTCGCGACTATACCGGTTCGACAAAGCTCGAACGCCGGCTGGACTTTGCACGCAACGTCGCGTGCGCAAAGACACAGCGCAGGCGCGGCGCACGGGAGATCGGCGAAGCCAGCGAGCACGAGCGACAAAAGAGACTCCGTTCCGATCCTTCGACCGAAGCAGACCGTTTCTGGGCAGCTCGCGCCAAGGACTAGTGCCAGGGCAACCGCACGCAATAGGAACAGCTTCGGGAGAAGAGGCCACCAGGACTCGACGACCTCAACAACAGTAAGGATTTCTAAATCTTAGTTGTAGGCGCTCCGTATACGAGCATCGGTCATGTGCGCGAGCATTTCCTCAGCTTCTCTAATCTGCACCCCGCTTTCCGCGTTAGCCGGTTTAGATTTATAAGTTTATAAATTAATAGTTAATTTAGTTTATCGCTGCGTCGAGCAGCTGGCGTCCATCTTTTATTTAATAAATAAATATCTAGTTTTACATTTAACATCTTTAATAATAATTATTTCTACCCAGTACCTTCCCCTAACGATAATCAATTCTATTAGACTCTAAGTAAATCATCTTATATTGACCAGAATAGAATCATGTGCACACGCTTGAGCCAGTGTGTGTGCACGCTTAATAAAAATCTACTATTATATTAAGCGGTTGTTGGTCTGTGGTCATCGGTCGTCCGTCGTCCTACTGTTGTATCCCATCCCTCCCTGACATGTACTCTTCTAAATATGCACGTATATTATTATAAATTACAGTGTGTATTATATATATAATATATTAATATATTGATATTATATATTTATATAAGTAGTGTAACATTGCGGATTTGCCGCAAGTTACTTTTATTTTGAAGCCGGTTCGGAGTCGCGTGACCCAGAGTTTCTCGCC
>JAWWEO010020034.1:0-11515 GCA_035582975.1 Ormyrus labotus | reverse complement strand
GTGATATTTATGTGCAATATTTATTTTTGTAAATTATTGTATATTTTCTACTCTGGTTTAATAAATAAATAAATAAAACATAGTTACATTTCTGTAAATATATATTATTAAATACAGAATTTTTTTTGTGACTGTATCGTACCATTAATATGACATTTAAATTTTAACAATAAGAAGGGATTATGGGGAATAACATATCGGTTATCAACTGTTCTAAATAAATTTTTAGTTTTCTAAATTATTTTTTACCATCATTTCTTGGTTTATACAATGGATATCCTGTTACTTGAAAACTGGTATTATTCGTATAATTTTTTGGAAAGTTGTTTGTAAATTTTCCAGTATTTTTATCAATACAAAGTGAATTCATATTTTGAACCCCACAAGGACCATGAATCACAAATTGTTATACAACATTATATAAACGTGGATAAAAATTATTATTTGGACTTTCTGCATTTATTAAATCATCTATTTTTTCTGGAGTATCAAGTTTACGATTATCATCTAAGAATAATAACATGTGCATTATAAGGTAGTCTTCGCTTTTGAAATTCGATAAGTAAGTGTAAGCAATACTTCTTGCTAAAACTCCATATTTAATTACTAATTCTTTGATTTCTTTAACTTTTTGTTGAAATACTTTAGCAACAATGTCTGGCCTACTATCAATTTCAGTTTCATATTCTTCTAGATTTTCGATTATTTCTTTCCAATTCGGATTTTATGTCATTGATAAAAATAAGTCCAGCTTCCCGTAACGATTAACAAGATTCATAGAATCAATATAATTTTGTTTTAACCATTGAGGACTTCCAATGAAATTTTATGGTAAAAAAAGCATTTTTCCAATTTTTTTATTTTCAGATTGTTTTTTGTTATGCAAATAATCTATCACGCCTTTATAACACTCACTTCTTAAAGATCTTGATTTTTCCTTATAAAATATAATCTTGAAGTGCCGACTTTTACATATGTATCTACTATTGTTTGTTAAGAAATTTTTCCCATATTGAGATAGGGATAGTAGTACATGGTCGCTATAGCGAGACATAACAAATGACGTCATCACCGTGCAATAGTAGACAATGGAATTTGTTTACATAAACAAAGTAATTAAGATAAATCAACAATAACAAACAAGTAATTTATTGATATAAACAATAATAGAAATCGGCAAAGATAAAAGGATTGTTAATAAAGATAACAATTATTTGTTTTTATAAATAAACAATTAAAAAGATAATTTATTGCAATGTCTGGAATTTGTTTATGTAAATAAATGAAAGATGACACGGTCATCTATGGAATTTGTTTTATAAAAACAAGATAACAATAACCTTGAAGGATGAGTTTATTTATAAAAAGATAATCTTGAAAAAGTATTTCTTCCCCGTTTTAAGACGTTTAATTTTTATAATTTGTTTATAATTTGTTTAAACAAATTTTATAAACAAATTAAATTTTTTGATAACCTTGAAAAATTGGAATTTTTCTCAAGACCTTTAATTTTTATAATTTGTTTATAATTTGTTTAAACAAATTGTATAAACAAATGTTTTAAAATCTTTCAACTTATAAAATAAAAATTTTTTATAATTTGTTTAAACAAAATTTATAAATAAATTTTAAACTTTTGTAAATTGTTTAAATGTATAAAACAAAATTAAAAAATGTTTATAATTTGTTTAAATAAAATTTATAAACAAATTAAATTTCTGTTGTTCAGCATTTGTAAAAAGGCTTTAATGTTAACAATTTATTTATAAATACAAGGTAAGATCATTAATTAAATTTTTTTCATTAAATTGAAGCTATAATTTCAAATTTTAATTTAATCAGGAATTTATTTTACTAATTGTAATAAAAAATTTTTAGGGATCTAAATTTATATTAAATTAACAAATTTTTTCATAAAATTTAAGCTATAATTTCAAATTTAAATTTAATCTGAATTGATTTTACTATTACAAATTTTTAGAAACTAAACTTGTATTAAATTTGAGATATAATTTTTAATTTAAATTTAAGGTGAATTGAATAATCTTTAGAAACTAAAGTTACATTAAATTTACAAATTTTTCACTAAATTTAAACTATAATTTTAAATTTCAATTTAATGTGAATTAAATTTACTAATTTTTATCAAAGATATTAAAAACTTTTTGGTTTTAATAAAGATTTACATTAAATTGAAATAAAAACCGTACATTCAATTAAATTTAGTGTAAAATACTTTTAAATTTTTAATTTTCAGCATATCGTGATTTACTCGTTGATGCTGATAGGATGAGCGATACGACCATTGAAGTGATCAATGGCATCGCGAGTCCCACTCGTGAAATCAGCGAGAGTGAGCGCGAGAGCGAGAAGCCTCCTGCGGCTGAAGAGCAGCCGTAGCCCGACAGTGAGAGCGAGGCTGATGACGCGGTGTGTGAGGAAGAGGAGCAGCGCTCAGGGATCGAGATCGACGATTCTCCAGCGAAGGATGAGCAGCAGCGACCTCAAGCTTCTTCTTCTCCGCCTATAATTGTCATTTCGGACTCTGAGAAAGACAACGACTTCGACGACGAAGCGGAGCAAGAGGCCATCACAAGACAGCGGGAAATTTTCCAGACCTTAGTGGCGTTTAGGGAGCCAACAACTGATCTCTATCGCGGGATATTTAGCACTCCTGCAGGTGCGCCTACAAGTCCTGACGAAGAGACAGCAGAGCAGCAAGATGCCCGGCATACAAGACGCGACATGCTTTGTGCTTTTTACAGCAGACGTGGGTTAAACTCTGAGCGGGAGTTTCACCGTATAGAGGGTACACGGAAAAAACTATGGTAGCTTGCCTCCACTACTAATTAAAGGTAGCGATTTACCCTCACGAGAAGCGCTATTTTCTACGACGATGGGATGACTTTTATGCCACACTAATGTGCAATGAAAACGTCCCAAACATAGGAATGATTCCCAACCACCGCGAAGCCATTTTCATATCATTTTGTTGTGGAAGCAATAAGCTCCGAGTGTGGGGCCGATTCCTCCCCATGGTGGAACGTAGTATATGCTGCACCGTCGGAGTACTGCAAAGCGCCGCGCGTGGGGCCGATCCTTCCCCATGGTGAGATCTAATACATAGGCCCGATAACCACAAGACGCAGGGCACTATTTAATTGTTATAAACAATTATTTAAACAATAAATAAGTAGACCCGACACCTGCATAGCCCAGGGGGGAATTTAATTGTTATAAACAAATATTAAAACAATAAATAAGTAGGCCCGATACCTGCATAGCCCAGGGGAAAAATTTAATTGTTGCAAACAAATATTTAAACAATAAATAAGTAGGCCCGACACCTCCGTAGCCCGCGGAAAAATTTAATTTTTGCAAGCAAATATTTAAACAATTCATAGGTCCGATAACCACACAACACGGGGAAGTACTTAATTGTTATAAATAAATATTTAAACAATAAATAAGTAGGCCCGACACTTACGTAACCGGGGAAAGAATTTAATTGTTATAAACCAATATTTAAACAATAAAAAACCATAGACCTTTATACCCCAAACCCTTAAACCATAAACTCTTTAACCTAATTAATTAAACCTTGAACCCTGAAACCTTTAAGCCCTTAAACCCTGAAACCTTAAATCCTAAACTTTAAGCTCTTGAACCCTAAACCCAGAATCCCTAAACCCTGAGAAACCGTAAACCCTGAACCCTAAACTTTGAAATCCTTAAACTTTGAAATCCTAAACCCTTAAACCCTGAAATCCTAAATCACTGAACCCGAAACCCTGAAAACTAAATCCCTTAAACCCAGAAACTTTAAACCCTTAAACCCTAAACCCTTAAACCCTGAAATTTTACACTCTGAAATCTTAAACCCTTAAACCGTAAATCCAGAAACCTAAACTTTTAAACTCTTAAAACCTTAAACCCTAAGCCCTGTAACCCTAAACTATTTGTTTATAACAATTAAATTATTCCCCGGGTTGTGTGGTTATTGGGCCTATGTATTAATTGTTAATACCTACGGAGGCCGGGGATGAATTTAACTGTTATAAACAAATATTTTAACAATTAATACATAGACCCAATAACCACACAACCCGGGGTAGAACTTAACTGTTATAAACAAAAATTTGAACAAGAAATAAGTAGGCCCGATACCTGTGGAGGCCGGCGAAGAATTTCTGTTAGTTATAAACCAATATTTAAAAACAATAAATAAGTAGGCCCAACACCTACATAGCCCGGGAAAGAATTTAATTGTTATAAACAAATAGTTTAGGGTTTAAGGGTTTAAGATTTCGGGGTTTAGGATTTCTGGGTTTAGGGTTTAGGGTTTCGGAGTTTCGGGTTCACTGGTTTACGATTTCAGGGTTTAAAGGTTTAGGTTTCAGGGTTGCAGGTTCAGTGGTTTAGGGTTTCTGGGCTGCAGGTTCAGTGGTTTAGGGTTTCTGGGTTTAGGGTTTAAGGATTTAAGATTTCAGGGTTTAGAATTTCATGGTTTCTGGGTTTAGGGTTTCAGGGTTTCGGGTTCAGTAGTTTAGGATTTCAAGGTTTAAGGGTTTAGGATTTTAAAGTGTAGGGTTTGAGGTTTCAGGGCTTAAGGTTTCAGGTTTTAAGAGTTTAGGGTTTAAGGTTTCAAGGTTTAGAACGTCAGAGTTTAGGGTTTAAGGGTTTAAGATTTCAGGGTTTAGGGTTTCGTGTTCAGTGGTTTACGGTTTCAGGGTTTCGGGTTCAGTGGTTTAGGATTTCAGGGTTTAAGGGTTTAGGATTTCAAAGTTTAGGGTTTAAGTTTCAGGGTTTAGGGTTTCAGAATTAGGGTTTAAAGGTTTCCTTCCTTCATTTCTGCTGTAGACGATGCTGTAGCGAACATAATGGTGTGCGTATCGGTTCGGTGCGAGCATTTTTCTCGGCCCGGGGAAGGGTGGAGTTTTCGCACATAATTAATATTTTGAACGATTCAGATGAGCGTCATTACGACACAATTTTAAATTTAACCGGGTTGGCTAAAACAAATTTCTTTTGCGATTATTGTAATAAACGTTTTCGATTCAACGAACAGCATCGCTGTGCTCTCTTTGTTTCATCTCGCCAGTATGTCGGACCGAAGCAGTTCAAAAAATCAAGTGCGTCGATGGTAATAGGTTTATTTATGGTAATTCGTGTTTTGAGAATCACAAACATGAGAGCTCTTATTCTAAAAGTAATAAGGCAAACAAAAAGAAAGTATGCGAAGTAGTACAAATTTGTGAAAAGTGCGATAAAGTTGTTAATTTGTATCGGGGTAAGTACGAATGCGGAATTAACTATTGTACTACTTATAGAAAAAACATTCCTACAATTGTATGTGTTACATGCAACCGATACGCGAGTACGCGAGAGCTTCAGGAGACCGTCCTAACAAAGTATTTATATATTTTTTATGATTTTGAGACGAGGCAGGACGAAATTTATCGTAACGAAAAAAAAAAACAATTTCACATTCCTAACCTCTGTGTTGCGCAGCAAGTATGCACCGAAGGCATAGATTCCGACAATGTGAGGCAATGGTGCAATACTTCTGGTATTCACGAGTATGTGTTTCGCGAAAATGCTGTCAAGGAGTTAATTAAAATATGCGTGAGAGAAAAATCGGTATTTCAGGAAATTATATGTATAGCACATAATGTGCAGGGCTTCGACGCTCAATTTATTTTACGTAAATTGATTTCTGAGGAACAGATTCCTAGTTTGATTCTCAATGGTAGTAACATAATTAACATGATCTGCGGTAAAGCACGTTTTATAGACAGCTTGAATTACTTTTACATGAAGCTAAGTGCATTGCCAGCCAATTTTGATTTACCCGCTAGCAGTTGCGACGAAATGCCGACGAAGCGCACACCGCTAAAGGATTCTTGTTTACAGACGCGGATTAGCGGCCTGAGATGTCGACGACCAGGAGTCAAATATCTCGAGTCTAATTCGTACACATTCGAGTATGTGTGTGTGTGTGCATGACTGAATTTTGATTTGAAATTATTAGTACCGCTGTAATCGCCAAAAAATAAACTCGTGTTTTTCGGAGTAATAGAGATCGGAGTGTTTTGGAGTTTTTGAGGTAGATCGGTGGAGTTTGTCGAGACGAGATCACGAGTTTGGCGGATAATTGTTGTTAGAGGATTTGAAGGAGGTGCAGTTCTTTGCCGTAAATTTGTTGTTTGGGGAAATCGAGATAAAGCTTTATTCGAGTAAGTGATAATAGTCTCCTAGATTTAACCTTGTATGATAGAGAGAAATTGGATGTGTATGTTATGCGAGACAATTGAATACAGTCTAAAATATATGAGATTATAGTGAAATTGATTGGTGTTCGTGCTTTATTTCTGATCCTTGTAAGTTTCTGTCTTAATTTCTCGAGTAATTACCGGTCTCTTTTGTCAATTAAATAAATTATTGTCAGGTGCGACAATAAAAAAATTGTTTAAAACGCACCGTGGCACAGTAAAAAGGGTTATTTTCCGCATTTATTTAATACCATGGAGAATCAAAAATACGTTGGCCCTCTTCCCGCTGCCCGATTTTACTCTCCCGATTCTATGTCAGCGTGTGAGAGAGAAAAATTTTTCTCACGGTATAACGAAACCGCGTCAAGTTACATCTTTGACTTTGAAAAAGAAATCGTCGAATATTGCCCTATGGACGTAGAAATTTTGAGGCGCGCGTGCATAGAGTGTAGAAAAATATTTCTCTCTGTTGGCAACACAGATCCTTTTGTTTCGGCCACAACGATCGCGTCAGCTTGCTCACACGAGTTTAGGATAAAATTCTTGAAACCCGAAACTATAGGCATCGGGCCTCCGAACGGCTATCGACGAGCCGATAATCACTCGCAAAAATCAGCTGATCTCCGCGCTCAAGCGCGCGCCAGCAAGCTTATAGTGCGCGCTCCCGGGTCGCGCTGTCCTTTAATGGCGGCCCTGGCGCCGCCGTGGTGATCGGGTGCAATCATGGATACACGCTGGAAACATACCTTCACGTGTTGTGTGTGCGGTCCAACGGGTTGAGGAAAAACAGTTTTCGCAAAAAGATTTCTCTCAAATCTGTCCGAAATCTGTAACGTTAGATTCGATCGTGTTCTTTTTTATTACGCAGGGTGGCAAGAGGCATATCGTAAGGAGTTAAAAGTCGGTAGTGCTGACTATAATTCGCCGAGAATCGAATTTCACGAAGGATTACCGCAACCGTCCCATTATTCAAATGATAACGAGAAAAAGAAACTTCTCGTACTCGACGATTTAATGCGCGAGTATTCCAACGACATTATTCTAGATCTTTTTACCAAAGGTAGTCACCACAAGAATACAAATATCATTTTTATAAGGCTAAACATTTTTCACAAGGGTAAATCTCAGCGCGATATCAGTCTCAATACAAAATATATTGTATTGTTTAAAAATCCGCGCGATCGCGCACAAATACAGCATCTCGCGCGGAAAGTTTTTCGCCTAGCTCAATGCGACTCGTCAAGGTCATTCCTACCTATTTCTTGATCTATCGCAAGATGCACGCGATGAGTTTCGATTTCTTTCCTGCATATTTCCAGACGACAAGGTACATTACGCCTACGTGCTAAAGTACTCTAAATTTTCTTAGAAAAGCGTTAGTCGAGAGCATTGAGGCAACAGTATCTTTCGAACGATGGCTCCGACAACATCTTCGCGTAGACAGTTTTTACCAATCAACAAATGTTTTTCCAAGAAGCAGTTGGCTCTGTTGAATGCAATCTGCCATTGCGACAAAGGACATCGCACCGCATCTACTTCGCTCGGCCAATAAACATTTTGTCAAGTGTATATGCGACTGTGCGTTGAACGTTTTACACGGTGTCGTTAAGCTCAAAGATTCGCAGAAAAAACGTTTGGCAAAACATCGACACGTTTTACGCAAGTTAGTCTGTAAAAAATCGACAGGTACTTGGTTAAGAAAAAAGCGAACTCTCCTTCAGAGTGGAGGTTCGTTTCTACCGATAATTCTCGCACCAATCATAAATGCTCTCGTTTCAAAGATCTTTAGCCGAAATACGCAGCAGCAGCAGTAGTAAAGCATGGAGCGAGCTCGAAAAATAATTCTAGTTTCCGAAGAAGTATACGGACGACAACAGCAACAAGGCGGCGCTGCTTTACCCAGACGGCAAAACTATTCCAAATGAATTCTTTTTAAGCAGAAATTGACTTCCCCCAGACGGCAAAACTATTCCAAATGAATTCTTTTTAAGCAGAAATTGACTTAAAAAGAATTCATTTGGGATAGTTTTGCCGTCTGGGTTACCTACGCAGCAGCAGCAGACAGACAGACGAGAACACCGCTCAAATACCTGGAGATAATCTTTCACGCTTAGATAGTGAATTATATGAAATTCTTCGGTCAAACGCATACAAAGACGAGCAAGAAAAGTGTAAACATTATTTACAAGTTTTACGCCGTTATCTTTCTTTTAAAGATAGTGGACGAGCGGAAGAGCGAGAATTTTATCATCAGCAACAGCAATGAGAGAAAAACGTAAATGAACCTTTAACCGAAGAGGAGATTCTCGAAAACGTACCAAAAGTTCAAGCACGTAAGGCTTTAGTACTATTACAACACTGGAGAGACGCAGCCCCTGGTCGCCTCAATTGGGATAGTACAGGCACCTTCAGTATAGATGGGCAAATTATCGAACAGTCCAACATTGTAGAGTTACTGAATGATGCACTTGCGAAGGGCAGACAAAAAGACGAGGCTCCCGTTGGTCGCGTAATTTTTGCTAAATTCATCCAAACATCAGAGACACGGACCAAACTGATTGGAAATCCAGAAATTTTACGAATCGGTAAAATATTGATAAATCGTTTAAATACAGCAAAACTTTGTAAAGTTCCGGTACCTCTTGCCACCTCATCACCGATGCTGGCGAGAAATGCAGCGAAAAAAAAGTGGCTTAAAATAGACCTTTGAACAGTGTGCAGTACGGAAAGCAGTATTATGATCCCTCACACGAGGCTGGATATAGTGGGTCACGTAATCTTCTTCGATTGAACGCAAAAGGTAGTGTACTCGAAAAAAAGCGAATTTACGAATCGCTCGCCAATCAAGATGCCTATACACTTCATCGGCCTATAAAACGTAGATTTCCGAGATTAAGTTATAATGTAAGCAACATTGACGATGTCTGGGAGTGTGATTTGTTACAATTGACTTCGTTAAAGGATTACAACGACGGCTACTGCTACCTACTCGTTGTCGTGGACGTTTTGAGCAAATATGCTTGGATCGAACCGTTGTGCGATAAATCAGCCGGCAACGTTGCCGCTGCTTTAAAAAAAATACTCGAACGCTCTAAAGACCGATGACCGCTCTGTTTGCAATCGGACAAAGGCAAAGAATTCGTTGGTTCTGCTTTTCAACGGTTGTTGAAAAAATGAGAAATACAATTTAGCTCGAATACAATCGTGCTCGAAACCCCGATATCAAGGCGACTGTAGTCGAGCGGCTGAATCGTACGCTGAGAGAAAGCATTTGGCGCTACTTTTCTCACAAAAGCACGAAAAGATACATCGATGTAGTGCAGAATATAGTACATGCTTCCAATCACACGCTGCACAGCGGCGCTAGAATGAGACCTATCGAGGTAAATTTAAAAAATGCCTTAAAAGCTCGCGAAAACTTGGAAAAACGAGCTCTCGTTCAAAGTAGCGCTAAAAAGAGGGCGTTGGGCGCTACAGCTAAATACAGTATCGGAGATTACGTCGCATTAGTTGTACAAAAAACACCTTTGAGCGCGGTTACGAAAAAAATTACAGCGAGGAAGTGTTTGTAATCGAAAGTGTCTCTCTGTGTCAAAATCTGTACACATATGTACTGTGTGATTTGAACAGAGAAATTATCGACAGCTTCTTTTATACGGAAGAGCTTGCGCGCGTTAATAAAAATCGCATGAATAACGACAAGAAATTTAAAATTGAACGCGTTATTCATTCAAAAGGTCGAGGCAGGATTAAGCAAGTATCCGTAAAGTGACTCGGTTACCCTGACAAATTTAATTCGTGGATCAAAGCAGCAGATCTCAAAGATGAAGAGTAACGACGATTTTTACGTTGTACTACCGAGCAACAGCAGCATAAATTTTTTCCCCGATAATGCGACCAGCTGCTTTACTACTCATCTTTCTCGAGAAATAAGACTGAGTGGAGATTAGATCGTTAGACTCGTGGAAATTCATATACCGTGCACCGTTACACACCTTCGACAAGAGGAAGCTTTTCGACTGACGAAGGAATCATGGTCACCAGTGTTACGTCCTGCGTAAAATATATGAAATAAAAACGTAACGCTTTCCTCTAAGCCTTGTCTAGTAAGTGCACGTGCAACTGTGTAAGTCTCGAAGCGTAAAATAGGCCTGAAACTCGGAGTATATTTTCATCGCGAGAAGATTGAATGCATAGAAAGATAAGGGCAGAATGTCAACAAGCCGAATTCTGGGAATCTTAGCCCAACGGCCGAAATTTGACAACTTTACGATTTCCTAAATTACGCTTGCCACTTATATCAACGGTTTTTCTCAGCATGGAAAAACAGCCGGCCTAGTGAGACGAAATCTCTGGGAATTTTAGGCAAGGGACGATATCGGCGATTTTATTACTTCCAGACGCGCGTGCGTGCATCTTAGACAAACGCACCCGTCCCTTTTTTTTATGTCTAAGGTTTGCCTGTGCTCGAAACGCAGGTCAAAAGACAGTATACTCTAACACTAGTTAGAAGTAAATATTATAAACTAAATAAGTCTAAATTTGTTTGAAAAATTATTAATCTCAATATAAAATAATAAGAGCACAGACAAATTTTATGCATCGTTAATTTATTATAATAAATTTGTTAGAGTATAGAATTAATTTCTTAAATAGAAAAATATTATAAAATTATTATAACAATTAGATGATAAGAAACAGTTGCAACGTATATGTGGCTAAGGAAAAGGAAAATAAACAAAAACTAAACAATTATTAATTTTAAAATTTAGTAAACTTAAAATTAAATATATGACTGATAGTTACTATCAAAATATTGTAATTTAGCAACCATTCATACTATAAGCGATATATTCTAGATGTAACAAATAGATAATAATTAATTAAGAAAAGTTTTTGTAAAAGACAAGGGATTGGAAAGACGCCTTATCTCAATGAAGCGCTTTTCCTCTCCCTCGCGCTACGAGGAGAGAGGGAAATCTAGCATCCACTTGCAAGGGCCTCACTGGAGGGTTGCCTCGCGGCGCAGCTCCAAAATCAAGTATAAATAGAGGCACACTCCAGGGATGAAGGCAGAAAGGAAAAGATTTCCTCGTGACACGCTAGTGGATATCCGTGGAATATCTTTTCTTTTCGAATTTTCCACTCTCTCTAACAACTTGTTTGAAATTAAAGAAATAACGCTAACTACTTGTATTAACTCTACACAAAAATAAAAGTAAGTCAAATTTAAAGAAATAAAA
>JAWWEO010020033.1:0-11518 GCA_035582975.1 Ormyrus labotus | reverse complement strand
TCATTTAAAAGACGTTAATCAACCGACCGAGCGTTAGCGAGGGAGGAATTCCTGCTAGTTCTTAAATTAAATTATCAACTGCTCTGAAAAAATTTTTGGTAATTAAGAATATATGTAGTTATAATCTGTAAAAATTTCTACTTTTCTACTAACATATTTTGGGTATATTTTGCAGTTACTTTTATTGATATATTTATATATTTAAACTATATTTTAACTATATTTTGTCATTGGTAATATGGAATATATCAAACTCGCCTAACTTTTTACTTTGGTTCAAAGTTCATTTTTTTATAGAGTTATAATATACACATTTCTCATATTATAAATTATTACTTGTTATACTAAGTTATGAATTTTATTATATTACAGCACAATTACATGAGCCTACTGAAAATGAAAATCATCTCTCAAATATTACGAGCGTTTTACAGCACATATCCGAATTAGAAATACCATTGCAAGAAAGGTTATTACCCATAGGACGTAAAAGAGATCAACATTCTGGGCTTCGTCAACAGATTGGTGACATGCATGATGTAGTTAACGTAAAAGGTAAGATCGCTTTCAACAATGAATGTAATTATTACTTTAAAAAAATCAAATTTTGATAAATTCATATTTTATAACTTATTTCACAAATTCCCTTATGACGGCGTTTCCTTCTGTGGGATGCTAGAAAGGAGGTTCCGCTATAAGCTAATAGATATCTTATTTTTGCTCAGTCTTAACAACAATAATGAATGTGTTGGGGATAGCAGGAAAATGATAGATTTGAATAAATCAAGATTATGTACTTTTCAATAAATAAAACAAAAATAAAAGAGTTTAATGCAAAATTTGATCGCGAAGGACTACGTGCCGTTCGCTCGAAAATACCTGCCGTGGCTCTATCCAAAAATGAAATTTTATTGATTTTGCTTTAACAGTCTTACTCTAATTTTTCCGCTTACTGACTTTGAAGAAATACCACTCGAGCAGCCTGTATCTCGTTGTCTGGATGGTATTTTATTGTTCGTCCTTTGTTTCGCACGTTCGGTTAGTAAACCTCGTGTCGCGAATTACCGCTCACTCGCAGAAACTAAGGTATTATTTATTTAAAAGAAAAGCACGAGGATTAAAACTAGAAATCGGTTATAATTTATCGCTCGCTTGAAGAGATCAAATCTTTCCGCAAATGTACTTACCGCAATCTTAAAATTTAAGATTATCGAAATACAAATAATTATAGCTTTATAATTTTCACAAATTCGGAATTGTTGACTAAATTAATTAGCACGAAATTTTTTTGTACGTGATTTTACAAAGTAACGCGAATATTCTACATCTAAACTAAAAGATACTTATCGCTAAGCCAGCTGGATCGAAACTGACCTCTGGCCTCTGAACTTGTCTTATCCTAACTCTAATCCTAATTACTAATATATAGATTACTCGCTTTTCCGCACTCTTGATCGAATCCTGCAGCATTGGCTCTCAGCTGCAGGATTCGGCAAGGTACCAAATCTTCTATCTCTCTTTCTCTTGTTAAATTCGCTTTCGACCTTTGCAGTATTGTCGTTTAGGTTAAACATTTTCAATATGCTCTGCCATAGCCCGAAAGCTTGTAACCACTGCGGTCCGATTAGTGGTACTTTATTACCTTTTAAAATCAAACTGTTTATATTTGCTGGTTTACTGTTAAGCGTTACTCTAAGATTTTCTAACTGTTCCAGCGACTTTATTTCGTTATTTTCGTACCCGAGTAACTGTACCGGTGAATTAGAACTTTTCAATGTTTTAAAATTATTTCTAACGAAACTTACTGAAATTACTGCAAAGTATGACCCCGTGTCAACTTCCATATTAATTAATTTATCGTTAATTGTTACTTTAATAATCATTGGATTTGACAGAAAATAAAAATGTATTTGTTACTTATCGAACTAAATGCGTGAAAATCAGTGAAGTGGCTGCTCTCCACTACGTTGTCTGCTGCCACGTATTCGTGCTCGTGCTTCGTCCCGTCACACAGTGGTCCGTTTGGCGAAATTCTTGGTTAAAATTTATTTTTGTAAACTTTCTAAAATGCAAATTTTTCTTCAATTCCTCTATTCTATATGTATATACGGACCAAATTTCGCTCCTTGTTTTTTGAAACCGTTTTTTTATTAGTGCAAAAGAATGTTTAAGATACCAATATAGCATTTTTTGTTAAAATATAAGAATTTTTTATGTCAATTAATAATTAATAAATTTTATTATATTGATGTTTGGCCACAGAATAATTTTGATATTTCTAATTTTTATGTATTCTAAGAGTCTTTAACCTAAAAATATCTAATTTAACGTACATTTATATTAATTCAATAAACTAATTGCGGAAACAAATTGCAATTTTATGCTTTTTTCTGCCATATATGCAAATTTAGTGGTCATGCCTACTCGTGCCCGCTTTCAGTAACGCATCTTTCTTTCGAAAAACATTCAAACTTTCATTTAATGAAAATTTCAGCTGCAAATATTTGCAACTCTTTAAGTAATTTAATAAAATCGACGTATTTCTAATGAAAAAAAAATTATTTTAAATTAAATAATTAATTTTAAAATTATTATTATTCTTCAATGTTATTCGTATAGTATTTTATTGAAATTTGCACATAAGAAGTAAGAAAATAGTTTAAAAAACTAGATGATTTATATACGATTTTATATGAATCAATTTTTAAAAATAACAAATAATTGTATTAACATTCAATTTCTTTTTACTTCTTTTATTCTTAAAAATTAATTTGTACATAAAATTGTAAAAATTAATATAGTATAATGTGTTCTTTTAATTTATAATGTAGAACTTTAATTCTTTTACTAATTAAATCCATCTCGTTATTTGTAAAACTAACTCGCGGGCAGCAGGCTTCGCGAGGCTGGTGAGTGCATGTTAAACGATGTAGTTCTTACCATGCTGAAGTTTCGTTCCAGGCTGTAAAATGCAAGAGGCGAAAAAGCAGCGAGAGAAAATAAAGCGCAAGCGTAAAATCAAAACAAAGTTTGTATTTAAGAAATAGAAATAAAGTCAGCTACAAGGCCGAAAGCGCAAATTTCTCAAATGGAAATAAATTAATGCCTCGCTAGGCTTCTCCGCGCTTGTCTCGTGACAAGTTATCATATTCATGAGTAATGGCTAGATTAAATTCGCGGGGTCGATGTAACTCGTCCTGAAACGAGGCTTCGCGGAAGCGCGGATGGTCAGCCGGCTGCACTCCATCAGGTCTCAGCTTCAAATCACACACACACACACACACACACACACACACACACACACAAAATCACACTCGTAAGCAAAGTTAAATAAACGAGAAAGACGTTAAATTAAATTAAAGAACAGAGGCACGACGCGCAGAGGCATCTCGTCCGTACCGTAATTAATGTTCGAAGTTTTATAAAGTAAATAAGACCACGAAAACTTTGTCGCACGTATTAACGAGTTCCCGGCAAGCGAGAGAGCGAGTCTTCGAACGCTGCCGGTGTTCTCTAGTCCCGCAGCAGTGTTACCAACTCTTCTGCCCTGGAGTCGCAGGGTATCGGTGACATTGCGGAGTCCCGTTCTCGGAGCGGAGCTATGACGGTCTATTTGAAATTGAGGCAGCTTTTGCGGTGGACCAGGCCACTATTAATTAATACCGCGTTTCACGCTCTTACCGATGGAATGGTGTCGTAGACGCTTGACCGCCACCCTACTCGGCTTCACGCCTCTTGAAACAAAACAACTAATGTCTTCGCTGCTGTAGTTGTTGCTAGGTCTCGTTCGACGCGAGGTTCTGACGTTGGGTCCTTCTTACCCTAGATTTGATTTATATTTTAGTTGAAAATCAATTTGGAGATTTACGTTAATAATGATTTTTAAACACGCGCACAATTTTGTTCTGGGAAAAAGCCTGAAAAGGGATAAAAAACCCAAATTTATTGATAAGAACAAAAGTTACAGTTTTTACTAATCGTAAGAATTTTAAGTTGCGAAAAAACGTCGCGCGCTCGCACGCAATTTAATTTCTATTGCGAGACTCTAGTACAAAGAGAGACTGAATTTTGACCGTGTGGTCGCTAAGTTTCGCTACCGTGCACGAAACTCACATATTCACACAAGTTTCAGGTTGCTTTAGAGGCACGTTAGAGATCGTATATGATCTTGCTGTGCGCAATAAGTTGTTTTGCGTCTTTGTTCTTTAATTGTTAAACAATTGTAACGATTTTTGGTTTAGTTGTTTTAATCGGTAGTGATTGATTTATTGGTTTTTGCCGGACCAATGGCCGCAAGCTTGGCGCCTTTTTGGTGGGCGAGCCCTCATGCAGCGCGTGAGAGCGGCGCTGCAACGTTGCCACCTCTCTACACCAGTAGGCGAACTCGCCCAAAGGCGCCGAGAACTATGTGACGACGGAACACCTGCCCTCTCCATTCCTCCAGGAGTACCAGAATAGTTCTTGGAGCAGATCAGCTTGTGAGAGATATAAAAGTTCTCCCATTCATCGCCAACTGCAGGTCCATGCTCTTTTTACCATTATTGACAGATGTTACAGTGTGATGAAAGAAATTTATATTCTATCACATTTTCTGTTTCTGCTCCAATGACAGTTACAGCTCCATTCAAGGAACTGTAACCTCTTTTCTGCCAGGTGCCGTTTTCTTTTACTTTGATGTTCTTGAACTCCTTTCTTTGTTAATCAGTCAGCTGTTGATTTTCTTGATAATGCGTGTCTTCATCAGTTTGTGTGATGACAAAACAATTTCTTTGGCGACAGCGCACAGTGGGTGAAAATGCCGATTTAGCTGTACATTAAGCAATTTTCAAAGCATCTTTTTATGCTTGGCTGTAGTTATATTTATAATTTTTACATTTCTATGAAACCGAAAAATATAAATAAGACAGCATGCAGTTTATCATAATCCATAGACAGAATGTGGAATTTATGAAAATTTTTGTTTTTGTGATTTTTCTAATTTTTTGATAATTTTTCATACATCAAATATTTTTTTCCGACATCTATAATAAATTTATACTGTTTAAGATATTATTCTCCATAACTATACATCAAATATTTATGTTTTATAAATTTAATTAAGATTTATATTTTACTAATTAGAATAATTAGTCAGATCTGAAGAAAATCACAATTTACAGTACACCCAGTATATTGGAGACGGAGATTCCAAAACTTTTTATAACATTGGCAAAGCAAAACCTTATAGAGAAAATGTAGAAGTAGAAAAGCAGGAATGCATTGGATATGTAGGAAAAAGATTTGGATATCATATGAGGAAATTGAAACAAGATACAAAAAACAAAAAACTTAGTGACGATAAAGGCCTTATGGGCAAAGGAAGACTTACTGATAAGAACATCATCACTATGCAGACTTATTATGCAGGAGCCATCTGCAACAATCCAACATCTTTGTGCGGCATGATTAGACATACATGGGCCATCTGGTGTCATATGAGCTCCACGGACGACTCTCCACAACATCAGTTCTGCCCTGTTACCAGGAAGTCTTGGTGTTAGTAGAGGCGGGCAGAAGATCTCCATTAACTCCAGGATTTTCATCACAAGAAATCCTTACCTCAACCTGTACTGGAAGCTATCTGTGTTCAAATTCAATCTGTATGTCTATATGGATTCTCAATAGAATCCATATAGCGATTTAAAACAGATTTCTATGTAGATTGCGTACAGATTCCATATAGCGTTCTTCATCCATAGGGATATCTTTAATAGCGGGGCTTTTTAATTTTTCACTACTTCATTTAATCTACTTAATTCGTCAGTCTGTCATCACTTCACTTTATTACCACAAAGATAAGAATTGTTTATATATGTGGATGTTAATTTTAGATATCAATTTTTATCACAGTTTCTAATAAACATAACTGAATATTTAAAATGAACATCCAGTATTTTCAACATAAAATGAAAGTCTTATTTTTTTTCTTTTTTTAGAGGTAGAAGTAGCAGCTAACCTCAACACGTGATGCGGATTCTGATGCCAACTGAAAACATGAAGTTGTAGACGACACTGCAGTAGCTGACACTCGAGAACAGCGTCCAAGCGACTACGGCGACACAGAGCGCCAAATTGAAAAATTTAAATTTAAAAAAATTATTTTATATTAATAAAAAACGGTTTTTAAACATTTATATCATTTTTAATAAAATTGATTAATAAATTATAATGATTTTAGAAACGATTTCAAAAAATCTGAAATTACGATTTTTAAGTAAATAACAATTTTTGCATTACGTGCTATAAATTTTTATATTTTTTTTTAAAATTTATTTCTGCACGGATTTTAATATATAAAATCGAAATATGTAATAAAAAAAATTTCGATTTTTTGAAATTTTTTCAGTCCGTTAAGGGTAGCGTATAGTCAAAAATCACTAAAAAACTCATTTTTCTTATTTCGGAAATGTGTTCTAGAAGTATCAAAGAATTTTTAAAGCATTCATTAGAGTCACAATAAAAAAATTTCAATGCTTATTTTTTAAATAATAAAACCAAAAATAAACAAATTTTAATGAAATTTTATGAAAATGAATAACACATTATTTTTTTAATTTTCTGATCGATAATACGAAATGTGCTATGAAATACATAGTATGTGACGTCCATGACGTGTAACAACAGTCAGGATTGGACAGTGAGAATGCAGCCTAATATTATGGCACATGTACTGTAATGTAACACTGTATGCGCGTCAGCTGCTACTGTTTACTTCATTCGTTGACTGACACATCTATTTATTTGTTCAAAATGAAATCAATAAATAGAAACCATCATTCAACAAAATAGAATAATCTACAGAAACTTGCAACTGAAAAGTTATGCTCTAAAGAAGAAAATCTTAAAACTGTTTTGAGTAATCCGGAATAACCTGTTGATTCAACTGAGAATAGACATTAAATTTTGTTAATTAATTATTCAACAAGGAGGAACCTGCTTAAAAATATTGAATACAGTGAGAGAGCGAGTGAGTCGCTTGTACATTTATTAAGTGACGCAATTAATGAAATTTTATATATCAGTGTATCTTTTAATAATAGCACATGGCATCAACGAGCACACCAATTTTACTCATTATATTGTACTCAAAGAGAGAAAAGAAATCAAGAAGAATGTAAAGAATGAGATACATTTTTCAAATCTTTAAGTGTCATAAAAGTAGTCGAAGCAGAAATTAGCTCAAAACGAACCTCTTAGTCTTGATAAGTGCACCAAATTAAAAAAAATATCAGCAGTCATCAAAAACTTCATTAAAAAAGCAGGAAGGAGTTTTGTATGGTGCCGGAAAATTTTAAACTGCCTAACTAATAAAGCCATGAAATTATTTTTGTGAGAAACTTTAAAGTTGTTTTTCCAAAATCAACTTTTTCAATCTTTCAAATGTTCCTTACGAGAAAAATTTCATCGGTCCTACTAAAAATGTACATAAAGGTTGGTTATTATGTTTATAAAAAAGTTACACAAGCTTTTGTCCTTCAAATAATTCTTCAGTTTTTTATTGGTAATTATATTGTGCGACGAAATTCATACCTCCGTGTATTTTGCGGGGCGAATTCGACGGCGAGAGTCGAAAGATCCCGTCAAGACTCGCGAGATGGAGCGCGAGCGCCGGGACTCTATGAGCCGATGATAGCGCGTGACAGACTGGCTAGAACCGAGAACCGAGCAGGAACGCCGTTTCGAGTGATCGCCATCGACACGCAGAAAAAACCCGTTTTTCGCCTGACGAGAGGACGTGTAGCCATACCCGGTGAACGTCACTGTTAGGATCGCTGCAACTGAAAAGGAAGTGGGTCCACTTCACGTTGGTACACCCGCGAGTGTATGCTCACGACAATAGCGTTTCTTATAATGCGTCGTGTGTCACTAGAACGACACACTTTTTGTTTTCATTTTGTTTCCTGTTTTTCCTTTTAATAAAGTGCCGTAAAGTCATTTTTCTTTTATTTTCTCGCACTACCCGACCCTTGTGTCAGCCGAATACCGCCGCCTCCGCGGACGCGCTGCCGATTCTCAAGCATCGCGCATCCTGAACAGCCGGCCCTGTCTGTGCAGAAGGTGTGACCACCAGACAGCCGCACCTTCTGCGTCTTAAAGGAGAGTAAGCGGGTTCGCAAGGAGCGAACTCACGTTCGTAGCGGCTAAACTTGAGCGCATTGCAGTCGCACTTACCTCTGATCGCGTAAATTGTATTCCCATAGAAAATAACCGTTACAATTGTTAAAAACCGCTACTAATTGAATTAGCAGATTGCTTTCCCAAAGAAACTCACTTTATTGAAATTCCTTTTAAGAAATTAAAATATCTATGCACTTTAGAACTAATTTTTAAAAATTAGAATAGTTATTAATTGACATGGAATTAAATAACAATTGGTTGCCATAGCAACGAATTGCGATTGGTTGCCTTGACAACAAGCTATATTGGTCGCTATGACAACCGTCTTAAGGCCCACCAATCTCTAACCGTGGCAACAGACTTAATTCGTACAACGGCTACAACACTGAAAATATTTTTATTACGTAGATTATTGATTGCTATGGCAACCAGTAATCTTACCGCAATGACACCCAATCGCTAATTGTTGCCATGGCAACTGTCTTAATTTCTAAAGTGGCGACAGCGGTGAAAAAATATTTTTATTATATAGAGACTATAGGTTGATATGGCAACCGTCTTATGGCTAATCAATCTTTAATTGTTGCCAAGGCAACAGTCTTAATTCGTATAGTTGCTACAACACTAAAAATATTATTATATAAACTATTGGTTGCTATGGCGACCGTCTTATGCCAATGGTAACCAATCGCTAGTCGTTGCCATGGCAACTGTCTTAATTCCTACAGTGACGACATCGGTGAAAAATATTTTTATTATATACAGAGACTATAGGTTGCTATGACAAGCGTCTTTTGTTGCCATGGCAACCAACCTCTATTCGTCGTCATGGCAACCAACTGCTAAAAATCTGTATTTTTTCAAAAATACAAAAATAAGCGATTTTCGAAAGTAAATAGCCTAGACATTCTCCATTAAAAAGTGTTCTTTTTTTGTCAAAACTGTTTCTTTTTAATAGTACTAATGAATGAAAAAAAAAATTTTTTATGTATTTTCGTTTTTCAATTTTTTTGCTGTTAGAGTAATAGTTCTTTTTCAGAAACTTCACTGAACCAAGTGCATTAAAAGTATTCATTAAATATTCTGATTGGATGCTGCTAATATAATATTTCATATATATTATAAGTAAGTATAATATATATACATTTCCTGATCGAATATAAAGTTATCTTCGGGTTTCCTGAAAATAACATTGAAAAATGATATTTAAAAATATCATTTTAAATAACAATTTTGCCAAGAATAAAATTTGTGCCACAATAGCTGTCATTCATAGTCTATGCGAGGACTATTATGCATACAACGTGTTAATTAATATCCTCATGATTTTCACACCATGAGATAGAGGAAACAATTTTAAGACATACGTCTATCCGTTTTTTTTCGATCCGATGCCTAGATCCGGAGATAAGGGCAATTAAAAATTGAAAGATTAAGCGAATGAGCGCGCCGCGCCAGGAGACGGCTGGAGGAGAGGGGCGTCAAGTGGAGAGCGCTCGCTCGCCGCGCGGCCGCTCTCTCTCCCTTCGTTGCCTCACTGCGTACACATGCACCAAGCTTTTCGGCTGTGCCGTTCACGCTCAGCTGTTCGCGCTCTGCTGTATAGCAGAGCTTACTAAAATAGTAACAGTCATTGATCGTAGAAATAAAAAACTTGAAATTTCAATCATTGGAGCTTTTAAAGCTCCTTAAAAATACTGAAAAAATTCGATATTTGAAAATTAAGGGTTAGGAAAAAATCAATAAAAGATAAATTTACTCCTAATATTAAAACTTCATTTTATTAACGAGAAGCCTGAAAAAGTTTCTACGGGCATTTGAAAATTTTAACAAACCTTTTTGATAATTCGAAAGATGGAACTTGATAGAAAAGACTTAAATTAGCAATTTGTTAAAATGGAAGAAAGAAATTATTGTACATTTATAGTAATTTTAGTAAAGATCATATTTTCTTAGAGAAATATTAAAACCAGTGAATTTGAAAAACCTAATTTCGTTACTTTTTAAAACATAAATTTAGTATCGCTGGCTACAGTAACATTATCATGCTAAAATTAATTAAAATTATTCGAACATTTCATTGTAAATTAATAAGCGTCAATCGTAACGTTTTCTCCACTTCGGTAGGAAGAATGATCGAAATGAGTTTTAGCTTTGTAAAATCAGACAAGCTGAAGCCAGACAATTGTTACTTAGATTGACAAAATGTTTTACTAAGCTTCAAATTTAAATTCATTATTAATTGAAAACCTACATTAAATTAATAAAATTTGTAATAATTTTATTTAAAAAATTTTAAAAAGTTGAAATTTGAAATTACATTTAAAATTCATTTAATATGCATTTAAAATACATTAAGGTCATGAACTACACATTCAATTAAAACCAATTTTGTAAAAAAGGACTGCATTTTTTTAACAATGTTCATTCCGAAGTGAATAGCACAAGCCGCGGACGCTGGAGAAAATGAATTTCAATCAATTTACTATGAATCGATCTAAAGCTGTAAAAAACTTTGTCAAGCATTGAAAATGAATTGTGTTGAAGTTTTACAAAGCTCGCGCTGACCTCCATATTATTTTCTTCCAAAGCTTAAGAAACGTAATGGTCAATGTTTATTAAATTGTAAGGAAACTTTCAAATAAAGTTAAGCAATTTCAGCACCATAGTACTACCGTAGCCAACGCTAATCAATTTTACGTGACTATTAAATAATTTCCTGATAATCTGGTGATATTTTAAGACGCTGCATCAGTTTAATAGTACATCGTGTAACAAGAGGAGAAAATGAGCTATTTCTAGCGAGAGTGAAGTATTCAGCACGAACCGAAGTCGAAGGCGCTGAAGACGCTCGAGGCAAAGACGAGTACTGAAAATACCTCACCCGAGTCTGAAATAGCTTTTCTTCCCGTTTTGCACACCGAGTTTTTGTCAACGAGGGTATGGAAGACCCTCATTTGATGTTAGAAAGTTGGGTAGATGATCGTGCATTTCAAATCGTGCCCGGAAACAGAAAAATTTTTATTTATTTATTTATTTATTTAACCAGTGTACATTATGAGTAATTACAATACATCATACAAAAGTACATTACAAAAAAAAGTAATCCAGCAGAGGGAAAATTTCCTGTGCGCTGGCCTGGTGAATTACTCTGTATTGCTGCTCTTGTTATATAGTAAAAGTTTACTTTAAACGAATGCAGCATTTTACATAATGGTTCTTCCTGCATCTTCATCTCCAATATCTAATCAACATTGCTCTTGCAGAAGTTGGTGTTTGTGTTTTTGCGTTTCTGTCACGGGCGTAGATTAATCTTTCGTATTTGTTTAGTCTTGCAGGGCATGTAAGCCCTACTGCACAT
>JAWWEO010020032.1:0-11519 GCA_035582975.1 Ormyrus labotus | reverse complement strand
TGCTCTCTACCCCCTAAATAAGAGATAAACCACCTGAGCGCAGCCCTGGACACTCCGACTTCTCGGAGCCTCATAAGTATGCGGGTGTGGGAAACCCTGTCGAAAACCTTACTGAAATCAAATAAAAGAAGTTGCGTGATCTGTCGTTGGTCCGTGGCATGCCGGATGTCCTCCGTAAGTTTTAGTATTGCTGTTTGTGTGGAGTTATGTTTGCGAAATCCAGTCTGGAGCGGCAGCGGCGGTGGCGGCGATATATTTTTATAATATAGAGAGAAATGGAAATAAAGGAATGCATTTAAATAGGCTTTTCGCGAAAGAAAAATAATTATCAACACTATAAATATGCACATACATAAATAATAAGTACTGCAATACTTTATTCGTTGAGACCAGCTGTTTTGTGGAAACAATAATGTAGCTAAATAAAAATGCAATGAAATTCGATTGAAAAGCAAAAAGAACAATCGACGATGATCAAGAAGTACTTCGGACTGTCTCTCTCAGTTCTTCCAATTATATATAATTATAATAATAATGGTAATTTAGCGTCAGCCTCTCATTTAGCTTTTAAATTTAAACTCCTTCATTTTAAAAGTTATAAATATCCGATGACTATTTTAAGTCTGAATATATTCATGAAATTACGCAAAAAAAAAAACAAGATAAAGTACCGTTGAACTGCACTGCGTTTTCGACTAAGTCATTTTCCGCTCAGCCTGTACCGTTTTCGATCGCCGTAGTCTACTCCTTGCCTCTCGCGTGAATTCTAAAGCTTTTTTGCTTCCACCATTGTAAACTCTGTTTTTTAATTACTTACATCGGTACACTTCTACACAATATGCGCGGATTCTAATTGAATATAAGAACAAATTATATTAGCCACTATACAGTGCTACTGGTCTATACAGTGACAACTGATGGCTCCATTAAAAACATTTGCAACGCATAGCACTATAACTAATACATATATACGAATACATATTTATTTACAAGTGTTTAATAACATCAAAGCTAGTGGTTCGGAATCCACTATAAACTGTAGGTCCCCGTTGTTGCATGCAAGTGCAACAATGCAGAGCCGTATAAGACTCGAAAAGAGGATTTGGGTAGGCTGTAAATATAAAAAAAAAAAACTAATACATACGTGATACAGTTTAGTCTAAACGCGCCCATAGAAAATAGTATGTTTATATACTAAGCGCGCTTATAGAAATTGTCGCGGCAAATTAAAAATGACTATATAGTTTTACTATATTACTTTATTACTCTATGATTATTCTATACTGTAATTATTCCATGCTGCCACTGTTGCAAGAGGTAAATAAACTGATGCAATTAGAGCTATATGATGGTACTTAGAAAGTTTATTATATTTTTTTTAATAGGAGAGAAGAAGAGACAAATTTTATAGTGAACGAAAAGTAAACGATTAAAAAAAGTTACAATTATACATAATTTTTTCATTTGTAATTATTATTTTTATGGAATGAAGTTGATTAAAGCTGTCCTTCTCATACTCCAATGTTATAAAGAAAAGAGTGCATTCTTCTGTAGACACTTTTTGAGGTACTTCTTTGTCAAATAATTTTTAATAAATACCTTGGTACCAAGTTTTCGATAATTTTCGATAATATCGCTAGAATCTAGCTAAATTCGGACATTTTAACTAGATTCTAGCGATATTATGAAACTTGCTACCAGGGTAGTATTTACAATTGTTTATGTGGAGAAAGTTTACTTTTACATATTCCGAATACACATTATTTCCAATATAAAACATTTTTCGTAAGAGTCCCTTTTCCAGCAGAGTTCTCGGAGCAGATGACATTTTAAACCTAATTTTATTATATTTTTTTATGAATATTTAAAATTTATTTATTAATAACTCTAAGTTTCTCTATGTTTAGAATTGATTAAAGTTTCGTTTCGTCGTTTCATAATCATGCAATAATTATTAATAAATTAATAAGACGTGGAGAAAAAGTTGCATTCGGTCTGGTAGTTCATAGTAGCGCTTTGATCGGGGTATAGAGCACTCTTATACGTATACAAAAAGACAAAGTGGTGTAGAGTTTTTTTGTGTAGTGTGGTTTCCAACAAATCAATTAATTAATTAAACCAAATAATTAAAAAATAAGTAAATTGCGCTAGAATTTACTTGCTCCAGATGTTTTATAAAGGCGCAGCAGAATCGATACCAAAAAAAAAAAAAAAAAGAACGAACCAGGAAATTCCAAATATATAAATTTTATTTTTAAATAAGTGTTCCGTACTCAATTAACAATCTACAAACAGTAATCAATTAATCAATAATCAATTTACAAACATTTGTATAAAAACATGAAAACTTCATTTAATATTAAAACTGATTTAATAAAATATAGCTAAAAATAAACTTCTTCAACTTTATTGGATTACGTTTTGAAGTTAAATTCTTATTTTGCAGCCGGAACACCTTCATTCTATGACGTACTTAATTTTAACTCAGAAGGGTAACAGTGTCGAAATGTGCACCATGCTAGTGAGTTTATTGCTGGGTTCAGGATATAATGCATATGTGGTGAGTGGATATGCGTCGCGCGAGCAAACTCATTGTGACCAGCGAAAGAAAACGTGTCCGTTTCTGCCGGAAGTCGAAGAAGTTCCGCCACCGCCACCAGTAATTGACACGAGAAAATATAGACCTCGAACGCCGCCTGATTTTCGAAGCAAATTTATTGAAGACATGGAGCAACGACAACGCGACAAAGAGCAAAAAGAGCGCGATTTTCGCGAAGAGGAACGTAAAAGAATGATTATGGTAAGTTGTCTGGAAGATTTAAGAATTATTTTAATTGTAAATTTTTCGCGATTTTTCATTAACAAAATTTTTGAAAAATTTAAGAACTAGCTTTCTTAATTTTGAGAGAAATAGTATAATTTATTATTTTATCTAATGAACCATTAAAATAAAAACGCTAGTAAATATCACTTATGCTAAATAATTAATTAAAAACTTCCAAATATCAAAAATATGTTGTTCCCGCGTATTTACGGATATTTAATATTTTGTTAAATGTATAGTTTTGTGCTTATTAAAATCATTTCCGAACGAATTCGAAATGGGGCGGAGCACGATGGTAGTTGGCCGCCATCTTTGTCTGCAAGCATAGCGTACGACGTGATACCAGAATAGGCACTCATAATCTATCGAGCTTTGCTTTGTTTAACATTCATTATTCAATAAAAAAATTATATATGTTTTATATCGATTTTAAGACATTGTTTTCAAAAAGGCAAAATTGACTTTAGGAAATGGAACGACCAGAAAGAGACCCACTCTTTGGACAGAGAATTCATTTCTGGGTTCTGCTACTGCCGGGAGGGCTAGGGCCCCGTAGTACGGAAGTAAGCGAGCCTCTATTTATTGAGGTAACTACCGGTGAATGGCACAACCCCAGAGATCCAGCAACTAGTAACCTTTATCTAGGCGTTGAGAGTGCCTGGAACAATCGCAACTATTGGGTTAATATGCAGGATTGTACTGAAGGCGTCTTAAAGCTTGAGTGGGACCTAAAGAACGTAACTAAGTGGGAGCATTTATTGGCAGGGGAGCCTAGAGATATGCGTGACGTCGAGCCCGACGAGGACGAGGAGGTCAACACCCGTCGTGATCAGCATATGATCATGCCAGCAACTTATGTCAACAGAATCGTAATTCCTTATGAAGGTGATCAAACTACTCCCTAACAAATTGAATAAATATACATATATCAAGAAATGATGGCGACATTTTGGCCATAGAGTTTACAATTTAAACTATTTATAACAAATATTTACTTCTAAATATTGTATATATTGAATTTCACATAATTTGTTTTTGCCGTAACTTGCAATTAAAACCGGTTAATAGATATTGGTATTTTATGGGATTTAGGATGGAAGAGTTATATCTATTATAATTATTTAAGTAGTTTTTATGAAATACAATAGCAATAAATAAAATTTTTAAAAAAATTAAGAAAATATCTTAAAATATTTTCTTAATATAAGTAAACATAATAATTAAATGTTAATATAAATCATTTTGTTGATTACGAATTCTGATTATGTATTTCTAGCTTTTGAAAGACGATATCCGAATGGACATAAAGTTACTTTTTATAAGAAAGCCAGAGTGGAACTATACGCTCCTTATTCACGTGCGGATGGTATGATTAGATCGGTTACGACATTCGAGGATTACGAATATAAAACGCCAATATATGTATATGAAACATATCAACATCGAGGTGACAAACTTGAAAGAAGCGAGAAAGATTTAACCAAAGATTTAGCTATAGATTTTTATGGAAAAGGACGACCGGACGTTGTAAAAAGTACTTTTAATAATATTTCTTTGCTATAAATACTTTTTTCACATACAATATAAATCACTCATTTGTAGCTCACCAATATTTCACAACCAATAGAGATCTCGCGGATGAAGAAAGAACGTTGGAATTTCACGAAGGAAAAAGACTCGACGAACTTCATCGCTTTAAAATGCATCCTTTGTATGCCACGCAGGATTATCAAAATCGGGAAGACCGTCTTTACAATCGGTACAAAGTAGACCAATCAAGCCTTGGATATATTTATATAATAATATAAATAAATCTTTTAATATTAGTTACTATAAGTTGAAGTACTAGCTGTATTTTGTGATGTTTCTGGAAGAAAAGCACTTTTTTACATAATTAGAGCTACTTTAATTAAAAACAGGATATTATTTAACAAATAAACGATTTTTTTGATTATTTTAAATGAAGCGTAGACAATTTTGTTTATCTTTAGACTCATTTTTATGATAAAATAATTTACTTATTATTTCGCAACCAAATTTTTTAATAAAAAAAATTAAGTTTCTACTGAAAATTTTAAAAATTTCTTGTTTTAAATACAGGTATATCGAGTATTCCACCTTTAATGATGGTAACGTGCATCAGAATATTCATTACAGGGATATTTTGGTGAGTTTCTTTTTAAACAAATAGTTTTACTTTTTATTGGTAAATTAGATAATTTAAAAAAAAAAACATCTAAATTATTTCTCTATTACTGAGGGTCGGTAACGATAATTGGCTTTTATTCTTCGTTTGAGCAATGTAACAGCGTTATTATTATTATTGAATTTTATTTCTACATATAACTGCAATATGTGATTAAGGATTAAAGAACACAATGCATAAGAGTATGTACCACACCCGTTTTAAATTACTACTATTTTTATGCCCCATACATGAGTTTTCCTGCTGCTTCTGGAGGATAAACTTTTTTATTGGTTTATCTTCTTCCTTTCTATAAGATGATAACAGTTCCTTAGGTTCTTCGTTCAGTTTAATTGTAGTTTATATCTCTGCTATCGTCTTTTGGGAAAATTAAAACAGTAGATTGCGAATCAGTGACGAAAAGTGAACCGTTTTTGTCCAACTGAGGAGTTTGCAGTACCACTTTGTGACAGGCGAGCTAGCACGAGCCGAAATTCATTTTTTTGGGCACTAATTTGTTTTTGCATCCCCCGAAGGAAAACTTGTTTAAAACAAGAAAAGGAAATATTTTACAAAAAATTAATATAACAAAAGCTCTCTAACTGTGCAGGCATTAGACTTATGACAAATATTCATTTTTATTTCCTTAACAATAAAAAATTATTATTCTTTAATATTGGATTCAGTTTAGATTTAAAACCATTTTCATTAAAAAAATAATAATGTTACAAAAATTTCAAAACGGTTGTATTAATGAATACATGAAAGTTTGTGTAATTAAATTTTTATACGTCTGTATCAGATGAATCGAATGCTAATTTACTAATAGTTTTGAATTATTCTTCGACGATAATAAAAATGTGATTATTAAATGACATTTGTACTTTTACAGCGAATCGTAGAAAAATATCACAGAAACAAAGAAGTGCCAGCCAGCAAGGACATCGCCACTCGTGTATTTGATATGGTAGCAAATAAAATTCGTTTAACGTATCATTATGTTGAAGGTGAATACACACAGGCAACTAGAACATTTACAAAACCTCCTGTAACAGAAAGAGGAGACCGTTTAGTTTTTAAACGCAGTATGACACTTGGCTACAACGTACGTATACTTCTTTACCTGAACTGATAAAGAATAGTACATTGTGCAACAAGGGGAGAAAGTAAACTATTTCTAGCGAGGGTGTGGTGTTCGGGGTCGAGTGCTAAAAGTTCCTCACCCGAGTCTGAAATAGCTTTTCTCCCCGTGTTACATACCGTGTTTTTGTCAACGAGAATATGAAAAGCACTCATTTGGTATTAGAAAGTTGGATAGATGATCGTGCATTTCAAATTGTACACAGAAATCGTACAGACTTTTTTCCCCGCTTGGAAAAACAATTTTGTCAAACGTTTGAAATGCTCGATTTTCTACGCTATTTTCTAGTGTGAAATTAGGGCCATTTCATGTGTGAATTGGGGAAAATTAATTTGTAATAGTTTTTTTAAAGAATTAATTACAAATTTAATGATAATTACTTTATTTTCAGCCTAATGCATTGGCAGGTCCTGACAATTTTGAAGATTTGATTGAGGAGCTGGAAAAACAGCTAATCGAGGAAGATGCTACTATGGTTCTTGTTCGAGGCGGCGAAACTGAGATCTTTCGTTTTCTAAAAGTTCGAGCAATTGAATTTTCGAAACCACCGATGAAGGTTTCATTATACGATCCAATTAGAAATGATAATCTGAGAATTGAACTACAGGCCCTGGTAAATATTGCAAAAAATATTTTTTCGACTGTATCAAAAAAACGGCTTTTGAAAATTACATATTTTTTTGCCCTTTTAGGATGAAAAAATACTTGAAAAGACTCAGCGCGAGATAGAAGAAGATGCTGACTTTTTGAGTCCTTACTTAGCTCGACTTGGAAATATCAAGTACCTAACGCAAGCACAAGCATTCCAGGCTAGAGATGACTGCCTAAATAACTTTAAACAAACCTTAGTAAACAGAGCAAATGGTATTCTTCGTGACTTTGATAGTTGGAGTAATAAATTAGAAGAATTGCAAATGAAATTAACCCAAGTAAGTTTCTATTAACACATCTTCAACTTTACACTAAATATTTTCGTATATTATGACATATTTAAGCAAATATTATTATAGTGCAGTAGTCTATTAGTATGTATTATATTAGTACATATAGTATATTTACATATACATATACTATATTATATAGTATTAAAACAAATAAGTTTTATTGCAAAAAGTTTTCTCTTGCGTAACAGTTCTGCATTCAACAATATTTTATCGATTCGTTTTTATAATATTTTTTTCAGGCCGAAGGTTTGACAAAAGAAGAGAAAGATGCAATTCTTGACAACATACATGGTATAAATATGAAATTGCGCTCTTTGGAAGTAAGACTAAATCGACATCGTGCATTAGCGCACGGAAGATACCGCAAACTCGCTGAAATGCTACAGCAGAATGTTCGACTATCAATGTATCTCGAGCAAGAAAACAAAAATTAGAGCAAAGAAAATTTTCTAATCAACAGCATTTTTATTTTATTGCTATAAAATTGAGAGAAGTATGAAGATGTTTTCTTGAGTGTAAATAAAAATTTACACAAGATTAAAATTTTTTTTAGAATTTTCATTGAGAATTAAAGAAAGATTAGACAAATATTCGAAAAAGCTTAGAAAAGTAGATAAATGCGAGAGTTATTTTATTCGTAAGTTTTTTATTGCAATCATTTTCTATTGATTTTGTGTTAACACGGCACAAAGGCATCCTTGGATAGGAAATCAAATCAGCGATGTACATAAATATTTCGAGACGCGTGTATAACAATTCTAGAGTATGACCATCTTCTCCTCACATTCATGACTTCCGTATCGGGTTTCCATATCAGGAGATCACGCCAGGTAGCTGTATGTATCGTTAACTATTTTTATTTCCACTATTTTTAACTTCCTAAAAAATAGTGGAAGTAGTATGTCCAATCTAATATGTTTAGAAGACACAGCAAAATGTAAAAAAAAAAATTTAGTATTTTATTATTCTGTTAACCATTACAAGATGAAAATGAAGATGAAGAATTTGCTTCAAAAAAGAAAAAAGTAGATTATAGTAAAACAAGAGTAAGTATTAAATTTATAAACATTGACAATAGTTTATTGAGAAAAATTTACAAACTAATAATTTTATTTAATATTAATTATGATACTACTCCTCTTCCTCCTCTTCCTCCTCCTCGTCTATCTTTGTTTTGTTTGTACATTGTAAATGAATTGGCAGTAAATTTAGCAAATTCTTCCAATTCTTTGGCTTTCTTATGTTTGCGCCTATATTGGCGCCCGGCCCGCAGCCTTCTCTGCTGATTTTCTGCCGGTGTTACAACTTGGGGGGGTTGGGGGGGCTGCCCGTAAATAGGTTGAAGTACTCTTCCGTTGAAGAAATACAATCCCGCAGGGATGGATGGGGGCTGCTGCTGTTGCTGTTGCTGTTGCTGCTCGATGCTCGTCGGGAAGGGTGTTTGTCGTTGCCGCTCGCACTCGGTACCTGTTGCAGCTGGGTGCTGCCGCTCTTTTCCTGGGGCTGTTGCACGTTGCTTGGGAAGGGTTGTTGTTTGTGGCTGCCAACATCCATCGCAACAGCTTTTTCGGAATTTTTACCTACTAATTTATCTATAAATAAAATTTGGAAATTAAATAATTTAATAATTTAATAATCAAACAATTACTTACCCATTTCTTGACTGATGATATCTCCAATTTGCATAGTCGTTTTTCCAGCTGTTCTTTAGTCTTTCTGCGGCATCGGTTTTCGATTTGAAGTTCGACTATTTAAACTCCGTATTTTGTTAAAAAACAAAATATTTAATTTTAAAGGGGGGATTTAAATGAACTTCTTTGGGCGCCCACGTAGCCCGTCCTCTGACGTTAATTGTTAATATTAGTTATTTTAATATTTACTATTGACAATTAGTAAAATAACCTAATAAAAGTGAACAATAACAATAAACGTAATTTAAATATTACATAGAATACGAAGACTGGTAAATTAATATAAATTGAAAGATAATCATAGACTGCCGGATTTGAAAATGACTTTTCGATAATTAGCCCCCGTTAGAATTTTTATGGGTACAGTTTAACTGTCATCAAGAATGATTAACTGTCGGTAAGAATTATAATTAAAGTAATTAAAGCTAATTTAAGCGTAATTTAAATCTCGACAGGCTTCAACGCATTTTTCATAAGTCAATTAAGACAGTTTTTATAAACTTCCTCGACGAAAAACCGTAAAAACCACAATCTTCGATTGTGTCATCCATTCTTGCCGCTTGGTTAACGACTCCATATAAATTAAGAGCCGCATCGCATAGCGAAAATTGCACCGACACGTACGCTGCATACAAAAAGCATTGTTTTTCCTAGGAAGGATCGTAAAGATGATCGAAGACAATGGGACTTCCGATAATTTTGGTGCTCAGGGTATTGAGCCGCTTTGTTCCTTTGTCGCTTGATCGTAAATCATGTTTACATTTTGAAAAGTTATAAGCCATTTTATGGCGATTGAAGTACTTTTGAGGTTTTATAATCAGTAGATAAAGACAGAATTAATGAGAATTAAGATTTAATTATTTGTCGCGTTCAGAAAGAGCTACTAATTTTTTATTGTATATAAGTACTTGCACATCAACTTTACAACGTAGTGGCGCAGTTTTACTCGTGATGACAGATTAGTTTAAAAATTAGAATTTATTCAATGCAAGCAATCGGAATGTTTCCAAAAAGGAACAATAAAATCTGTTTTCACACGTCTAAATTCTACCGCAGGATTGTCAAAAACAAGCAAGTGGTCAAGGTTGATTGACCTCTCGCCAGGTTTCCCCTAATTGACGCGGCGTTGATGCAACGGCCACGGGTCTTCGGGTTTGAAGGAAGGGCAATCGCTCGCGAAACGGAGGATCGAATATCGGACTCGTGGCTTTTTTTTTAGATTTGTAGTGTTTTGCAGATTTTGAAACGAAAGCCAAATTCGTAGTATAAGCATTTGCATCTAGCTGATGTAAATGTGTCCGTGTATGTCGGAACGTTTTCAAATCGTTCCAATTCATTGAATAATTTCACTGGTTTAATTAAGAAAGTCCAGCATAGTGGAAATTGACAACGTAATTACGTAAATTTTATCAAATTTTCAAAGGATTCCTTCCAAATTTAAATGAAACTTCGCCTTCAATTCCAAAAGCAATCTGCCTCATTTTATTCTTCAGTAAACATCCGTGAGCATCGAAAAATCGAGCTTATTGCCAAAAGATACTAAAGATCAAGACGCGCCTCTGATATCCAGTTGTGACTTGGCCGGTATACTTTATTTCTCCTCCTTTCGCCGTAACGGGAGCAGCTCGACTCTCTCAACAAATTGGAGGATCCTCTTCGACGGCTCGATTCGCGAAGAGCGACTTCCTTTTTTTTAAATGCCCTGCGTGCGGCTTTATTAATGCGAGTCTATAATTTTTGTTTCGCTCGTTTTTTGCTTTTAAGAAGCGGAGGGTTTATTGATTTTGTCGGTGATCAATATTTTATTTAAACAGCAGCATCTTTAATAAAATGAATTTAGACGCAGCTTTATATTCGTCTTTGCAAACAAGAACAAGATATGAAGCTTGCCGCTCTGAAAATCACCCGACCGAGACCAACTTCTGCCCCGGTTTTTCAAAGGCGTTCATTTATTCTTTCGAGGCCTCCGCGTCCAAACCGTTCCCCGTTCCGCCGCGATCAAACGACGAAAAACGGCGCGCAGCGAGAAAAGCGCGTCGCAAGTATATATTTACCATAAAAGTTGTAAAACGCGACGACAATCGATTCCAGGCGGGGAATCGCCGCGATTAAATCCCCCGCAGATATGCACTCGCTCCTCGTCGTTTGCGCAAATCTTTCGAGAATTCGAGCTTCCTCGCCTTTTTTTTCGGCCTTCAAGATAATAACTTGTTCTTTGTAGTCTTGTAGTTTTTCTATTTGCTGTTTTAAATGGGATATCATAGCCATTTGTGAATTTACTTGACCCTATAAATAATTAATAATAATTATTATTAATAAATAATAAAGCTTAAGTTATATATATTTTATTTAGCGAAAGTAATGTTTCACATTTTCTGAGTTTATATATATAAAACACAATTTATTTTACCTGTAATTTTGGTATAACCAACTTTAACCGTATACTCCTTTACAATAAGTGCAATTCCTTTTCATGTTCTTCTTGCAAAAGATTTAGATCATGCAGTCTCTTGTTCTTCAATGCATCGAAATCTTTGTTAAGCCTAGTAAGCTTCTCCTTCAATACTTCATTTTCAGTTGTGAATTTTCTTAACTTGCTGTTGACCTCACTTATTTCTGTTGACTCGTACAGTTTCTGCATGGAAGTGGACAGCTTTTTGCCATTTGCTAAGCCATTATGATAGAAATTCGAGTTGGGATCATTGGACTCCTGACTCGGCTTTGGAAGCTTCGT
>JAWWEO010020031.1:0-11523 GCA_035582975.1 Ormyrus labotus | reverse complement strand
ATGATATATAGAATCAAAATATGTAATAAAAAAAATTTCGATTTTTTGAAATTTTTTGGGTATATAACCCCCTTAAGCAGCTACGTCATGCGATTTTAGTGGTTTGCGAATTTTAGAAAAGTGTCTCCGATTTAGTAGTTACTCGCGATGTAGTAGTTTATTGTAACCACGAGGTGGAGTTTATTCTTTGCAACAATTCAAATTTGCATTTTATGGATTGTAATTAATTTTCTTTTGTGCCTATTGAGACAAATTATTATTGTCAATCTCACTAGATAAAAGTAAACCTATTATAATAACCTTCCTAGATTAGACAAAGGCATTTGACACAGTCGATCATAAAATTTTAATTGATAAACTGTATTGTATCGGAATTAGAGGATAGGCTTTGAATTTACTTTCAGACTATCTTAATAACAGGTATCAAGCAGTAATAACAGATGGAAATAAAATTGATGATATGATAATAAGTACAGGTGTTCGGTAGGGTACAATTCTGGGGCCATTGCTTTTTATCCTACATATTAATGATATTCTGAAGGAAATCTCTCAGAAAGAAATTTTGTCCTACTCCGATAATACAGCCATAATTGTAAAAGGCGAAAATTTGATTGAAGTTCAAGATTTAAACACTATAATAATTGGCTAGCTTTAAATAAATTATCATTGAACGTGGATAAGACTGTTTATATGACTTTAGGAAATTACTGTGATAGTGTCGCAGATCAAGTAAATATAAAAATAAGTGATAATAGTATAAAAAGAGTAGAAATTAGAAATATTTAGGTGTAGTTTTTGACTACAACCTGAGATGGGACAAACATATAGAATATATTATTAACAAATCCAAGTATCTAGTATACATATTTTATAAAATTTCTAAAATAATCTCTACTGAAATTTTAAGGATGATTTATTATGCATTTTTTCACAGCCTATTGAACTATGGAATACTAGCTTGGGGAGGAGCTTATAATAATAAAAGATCCATATTGAAAAATCTGCAATTAAAAATCCTTAAAATAATTTACAAAAAATCTTTTATAATTACAGATTATCCATTAAACATAGACCAAGTCTTTTGAGGTTTTATTATATTGAACTCAAAAATAAATACCAAACATCTACTAGCATTATAAGGAATAAAAGCCTGATTTTACCGAAATATAGAAAACGTATTAGTGACAAGAATTGTCATAAAAAAACTATTCTTACTTATAATAACCTGCCAAACGATTTGAAATTACTTAATCTTGAGAAGGTAACGCATAAAAAAACGTTAAAAAATGAATTCAAGTGAATTTTTAAGTTCTAATTAGTTTTTGTTACATCATCTTAAGATATTATAAAATTCATAATTTAATATGAAATATTCAAAATAAGATATTGAAATTGAATGTATAAACGGGAAACACTTTTGCTACGGCACCTGTAATTCCCATATGATTTACATAGTATGTTATTTTTAGTTTTGCTGTAAATTTATAAAAATATTTATATTTTCTTTTCTTTTATTTTGTAATGCCAGACCTGCGCACAGGCAACCTCGTTTACCTCTGCAGGATCTTTGCAGGATATGTTCTTGTAAACTTATATCTTGTAAACTTATATTTGGTTTAAATAAATACTAAATACTAAATATACTTTTGCTAACTTCCGTCCCACGAGACAACATTATAATTGTAGTGAGAACCATTCACCACCGATAATTAAATTTCTTATTGTGAAAATTATTTAAATCTGGCTCTTTTTGAATGTTCTCCTTGCATGATTGTGTTGTTTGAAATTCTAAACTGTCGATTACAGTTCTAGTCGTTCGACCTCACGACTCTACTGTCTGCCAGATAATATTCTGGTCAAATAATTTTACCGCATGAAAGATAAAATACAGTCTCACTAGGCCTTTCCGCGCTTGTCTCGTGACAAGTTATCATAATCAAGATAACGGCTAGCTGAAAATCGCGGGGTCGACGTAACTCGTCCCGAGACGAGGCTTCGCGGAAGCGCGGTTGACCAGCCGGCAGCACTCCATCCGGACTCAGCTTCAAATCACGCACACAAAAAGAATAACACCCGCGAGTAAAGTTAAGTAACGAATAAGTCTTAAATTGAACGAAATAGGAAAGACACGCTACGCTGAGGGATCTTGTTCCTTCCAAAATTACCGTTGTGCTTCTCCGAAGAAGATCGAGTGAATTAAACTTTGACGCACGTGTGCACGAGTTCCCGGTAAGCGAGAGAGGGGCGTTCGAAAAGCTGCCGGTGCTCTCTAGTTCCGCTGCCGCAGAATTGCCAGCTTTCTTCTCCCGCGCAGAGAGTCTCGCAGGAGTCGCAGGGTAGCGGTGGCACTGCAGAGCCCCGTTCTCGGAGCAGAGCTTAGGCGGTACTTTTGAAAAGTATGTGAGGCAGCTTTTGCGGTAGGCCGCAGCGGTGGATCAGGCCGCTATAATTCTTTCCCGCGCTCCACGCTCCTACCGACGGGACGGAGTCGCAGACACTTGGCCGCTACCCTAATCGGCTTCACGCCTCGGAACCAGCTGATGGTGTCTGCTGGAGTTGATGAGCTGCGTCTTGGTAGTTACGCGGCTCTCTCGCTGCGCCTAACCTTAAAGTACCCACTCACACTTACGCTCCCACATGCTCTCTCTCTCTCTCTCTTTCTCTCATACATGCGCGTAGCCACCGGAGTGCTGTCGGGCTCTCCAGCTTGCCGGTTCTCGCTCTTCGACGAGACAATTGCTCTCATAATTAAAAGTTATTAATAAGTAAGTAAATAAGGAAAATGAATGTACAAAAATTAATTATAAATTTAACTTATTTCGCTACTTGATGATTCCAAAATGCAATTTTAGTCTTAAAGTTTGCTTATCCGCTTCCTGAAATCAAAATTTATATATTTTATATACTTATCTAAAAACTGGTTCTTCTTTTGATGGTACATCTTGATTACGGGTAATTTATGCAGCTTGTGAAGCTCCAATTCAAAATGTTGAAATCTGCATTATTTCAAAAATTAAAATAAGAAACAAAAATTATAACGAGCGAAACTATAACATAAAAGGAAACTGCACAGGATTCTTTTCTTACCTCATCGAACACTTTTGTAGTTTTAAAGCCTAACACTGTCTCAAACTTCAAGTATTCAAATTAACCTTTTCGCTTTTCTCACTATCCTCTGGAAATCTAGTTTTATTCCACCTAAATCAACTTTACTTGCTTCCTGCAACCAAAATAAATATATTCTATATATTACTGGGTACATTCAAGGCTGACAGGCTTGATATTAAAGGTACCCAGTTCATTAGAAATACACTAAAAATTAATTTTTAGCAGAATTCTGCCTTAAAATATGGCTTTATTAAATAATTAAATCAATGCATATTACCTTTCTCTTTTGCTGCCTTCTTGACTACTAAAAATTGTCCTGAAAAAAATAAACAACACAAAGTATCTTTTCAAAGTTTTAAATTACAATTTTTTTTTTTAAATAATGAATATACTTATCTGAAAACTGCTTCTTTTGCTTAACCAGGTTCTCGACGGATCATGAATTTGACTTCTCGTTTCAGTCAAATTCCATTTCATAATCTCTGAAGTACCTCTAGTACCTACATAATATTAAAATATATTATAATTAATACCAGTATGCCTTAAAATAAAAAAATTTCTAGTCTATAAACAAATTTTCTATGAAAATTAACGTTATTTCTAAAAATAACATTAATTTACATAACTTTTCCTAAAAGATTTGTACTTTTTCATACAAAATATATTTATTATCTTTAATAATAATGTGTATATAAATAATACACTTATTAGAAACATATTTTGTCTTTAAAATTTTATTTATTAATTTTTAAGGACATAATCCACAATAATCTTAAAAATTGACGCTTATTTTATTGTACTTACCACTCTGGTCATACAATAATGCTTTGCGCATATTGTATGACATAACTAACTGCTGTTATCCTAAATTTGCTGGACCATATAGCTATCTGAATAATTAAAATAAAAACAAAGAATCAGGTGCTTTTATTATGAAAGTAATTTTTTTGAATAGGTTATATTTAAAAATATATACTTATCTGATATTCCATTTTTCTTCTTTGGAAGAAGAAAGAATGCCAAGTTATGTCCAATACTCTTTTGTTCTAATTATTGTTTTACAATTCAAAAATATATATTTATTGAATATTTATTGAATGTGATGAAGTAGTCACATGATTGACTATACAAAACTCTATACCTGACTTATATGGTGGCGTTTCGATCGTACCGAGGATCATTGATAATGTTGGTACACTGAGTGCTATAGAGCTGTTCAGTTTTGTAGCCACATGCATGCGACTAAATCATCAAATACAACAAATATTCAAGAATTAAAAAATTAGTCAAGTTTTAAATAATTATAATAATTTCAGCGAAAAAGTTGCTTGGCATTTTTTCTTCTTCCAATGAAGAAAAATCGAATATCAGATAAGTATATATTTTTAAATATAACCTATTCAAAAAAATTACTTTCATAATAAAAGTACCTGATTCTTTGTTTTTATTTTAATTTTTCAGATAGCTATATGGTCCAGCAAATTCAGAATAACAGCATTTAGTTATGTCATAGCGCAAAGCATTATTGTATGACCAGAGTGGTAAGTACAATAAAATAAGCGTCAATTTTTAAGATTATTGTGGGCTATATGTCTAAAAATTAATACATAAAATTTTTAGGACAAAATATGTTTCTAATAAGTGTATTATTTATATACACATTATTGTTAAATGTAATAATTCTATTATCTTAACTTTTATTTTAGTGATAATATTAACTTTAATGCATTATTATATATAATATACTAACCTTAAAAAAATATACTAACCTTAATTTTTGTAGTAATTTATTTTTTAACAAATTTTTTTTTACCTTGATCATGTGGGACCCACGTAGGACCCATGTGAGACCTATGTGGGAATCATGTGCGAACCGTGTGGGCCCCAATGGGATTCCGCTGCAAAATCTCACATGGGTCTCTTATGTTTCCCATATGGTTCCTATAAGACCCCATAAGGTTCCCACTGGGATCCATATGGCTCCCCTGTATTTCCCACATGGGTCCCACGTGGGCTTTTTCAGTAGGGTCACACGTGAATTTACAGCGTGAAATCCGGGTATCTAAAGCTGGATTTTCATTGCCAAAACCCGGTCTTTCGCGTGGGATTTTCAGCGCAATGTCGGAGTAAGTGAGAAATTTTCAATATGGTAACCAGGTATCTGAGGATGGATCTTCAGCGCGAGGTACGGGTCTTGTAGATGCGAGTTTTGGTGCGGTATTGATCTGACTGTTGCAATGTTCTGCACGATAACTGAGTAACTGAGACGGACTTTTCAACGCCATAACGAGGTATTTAAGACATTATCTTCAACTCGATAACCGGGTATCTCAAACTGTGTATGACGTGCTAGATTTACAGTGCTAAATTCGAGTATCTGAGTCTGAATTTTCATAGCTATAACCTGGTATCTGAGGCATGATTTTCATCCAGCGATAACTGGATATCGCAAGCAGAATTTGCAGCGCGATATCGGGATATCTGACGCGGGATTTCCAACTCGTTATCTAGGTAACTGAAGCGGGATTTTCAACTCGTTAAACAGGTATCGGCGGCGTAATTTTTAGTGCAATATCCTGATATCTTAGACGAGATTTTCAATGTGATAAGCGGGTATCACATTCGGGGTTTGCAGCGCGATATCGAGGTGTCGCAGGCGGGATATTCAGTGCGAGATCCGGATTTTGAAGATGAGATTCTTAGCGCATTACCCAGATCTCGCCCGCACAATTATCGGCAAGATTTATGGGTATCTGAGGCGCGACTTCCAATTCGATAACTAGATATATAAGGCTGGATTTTCAACGCGATCACCGGGTATCTAATTTTTAGCACAATATCTTAGTATCTGCGGCATTTTTTTAACGCAAGATTGAGAAATCTGAGGCGGAATTTTCAACGCGATAACTGTGCATCACGCGCTGGATTTGTAACACGTTAACTACTTATCTGCGGCATGAATCTTAGAGCGATATCCGGATCTCGCAGGCGCGATAATCGGCACGGTATCTCGGTGTCTGAGGCGCGACTTTCAACTCGATAACTAAGTATCTAAAGCTGGATTTTCAACGCGATGACCGGGTATCTAAGGCTGGATTATCAGCACGAAAAAACGTGAGCGCGAAAGCCGGGTATCACACGCAGAATTTTCGGTGAGAAATCAAGGTAACTTAACCTGTAATTTCAGCGCAGTATCCTGGTATCTGAAACTGAATTTTCAACCAAATATCTAGGTATGTAATGCGGAATTTTCAAGACGATAACCAGGTATCTGAGGCGGCATTTACATACCGATAACTGTGTATTGCGAAGTCCGGCTATCAGACGCAAGATTTTCTAAGCAATAACGGAGTATCTAAGGCTGGATTTTCATCACGAAATCCGGGTATCGCTGGTGCGATTTTCAGTGTGATATTCTTGTATCTGATGAGGGTTTTGAGCATGATACTCAGATCTCGCGGGCTCAATTTTCTGTGCGATATCCGGATAGTGTTGGCGAGATTTGCAGCGCAATATGTTGGTATGCAATGCAGGATTTTCATAGCAATGGCTGGATATTACACGCGAGGTTTGCAAGGATATATCTGGGCACTTTTATTGCAAAATCTGGATCTAGCAGATGCAATTTCGAGCGCGTTATCCTCGTATCTTTGGTGATATCTTCAGCGGCAGATACGGTCTCGCAGATGCGATTTTAAACACAAGTACCAGTTATTTGAGATGGGATTTTGAACATAATATCCGTGTAATGGCGGTGGGATTTTCAGCGCGATATTTAGGGCTCGCAGGTGTGATTTTCAGTGCCATATCCTGGTGTCTGCGGCGGGATGTTTATCGCAATAGTTTGTAATAAGTTGATCTCGACCAATCATTTATTCTTTTAGTTTTAGAATGAATCTTTGAGCTTTAAAATTACTATTAGAGATCCTATTGAAAATATCATCTGGATTTGACTGAAATTTCACTGGATATCAATGAATTCCAATATAATTCCACTCAAATCCAGGTGATATACAAGAGAGGAGGAAAGGCATTCAAGATTTATATTTTTATTATAATTAGATAAAACGAAATCTCAGAAAAGCTTCCCATTTGCATGTTTTATTTTCTTTTTTATACCCCCACGGTAATATTGTTGTAATAGTAATGGATGTGGGGGTAATAAAATAAATTTTTCTATTCATGTCATAACTGCAATATTTCAATCGTTCGTAAAATATAAAATAAAAGCTGTTGCAATACAATGAGTTATATGAATTTCAGTAATATTTTTAAATATTAAATTTAAAAAATAGAACAGATTATTTTTTTGCATTAGCAGTAACGGTGTAGTCTGATGAAAGTAAAGACCGATAAACTCATTTTGATTATTTTTATGTAAATTTTAAAAGAATAATTTCTAAAAGTATTTTGTTAGTGTTGGTATGTATAATCACAATGTAGGCGGATCCAAATTTCTGAATACAGATACTGTCGTTCAGTCTCACAGTGGGTTGCCTTGGCAACCTTGAAGCGTAGCCTAAAGCTATGCTTTTATTGATTCAAAGCCGCAAACAATGTACTGGATGTTTCGTACTATTTCAGCCCAGGTTCTGCGGTAATATGGCCAAAGTATTAACTTGTACCGCCTAGCTTCCATTACACACCTGTGTATTTTGGTCATTTTAAAATTATTCTTTTAGAAGAAATATTTTTAAGTGCACCAAAAGAAAATATATTTAATTGCACCAAATGAAACCCAGACATTAATTAAAAAAATTTTCATTATATTAAAAAACCACTGCTAATTGATTGGCACTTAGCCTCCTCCTCCTAAATAATTTATTGTTCCTATATTTGCATTAATAGCTCAAATATGAATATTAATGCAATATTTTACAAATTGTTTGAATAAAATAAAGTAACGAAAGTATTTATAATTATTTATTCATAAATAAAATGTATTGACGGCATCAATGTAAATAATCTTAATAAAATAATAATGAAATAATAATAAAACCGCTGCCAATTCATTGGCACTTAGCTTGCTCCTAACCAATAGATCGTTCCAATAGTATCTCTGAGATTCGTTAAAAACAATCGATTTCAAAAACATAATTTCAAACTATTCTTTATTTAATTAATTATTTATTTTTGTATTATTATTCTATTTTTTTATCTCCATTTTAGAATTTGGTAAGGTGCGTTTGATACACATAAGAATCGTACACGTAAACATTGTACACAATTTAACATTGGTGAAATTTACATATAGATATACTAAGCCGTGCTAAATTGTGTACAATGTTTACGTGTACGATTCTTATGTGTATAAAACGCACGTTACCTAGAATTTAATGAGCAGCAAACAAAATTTAAATAAAAATTTTGTTTTTGGAATATTTAAGTCCTAAATACAAAATTTTGGAAACTCTATGCGCAAAGCCCGATTTCGCGCAAACTTAAATAAAAATGCATGTGATAAATCAAGCTTTGTACAAGACGCATAAAAATATAATATTCAATACAAGAGCAAAAAGGTGACTTTAACCTGGTGTTACCTTTTCACACTGTTTTCCTCTAGAAGAAAATCAAATAAAAATTTCAAGTAAATTGAATTTTCTCTAGTAATTATAAGCCAAAGAAAAGTAATTTTTTATATTTGATTTGAACTATACTGTTGAAACTAATGAAAACAATCATAATAAAATATTAATAATAATTCTATGACTGTACTATGTTGTATATATAATCGCGATACCATATATAATTTAAAATAAGTTATAAAACAAAAACTAGTAGATGAACTTCAAAAATTCTTTTTAATTTTGAAAGTTTATTTAAAGACGAAAAACACAAATTATTCAATAAGATACAGCTATTAAAAAAATTAAAAAAAATAAAACTTTACTCTATTGTAAATATCATTTGGAATCCAATGGAATTCCGTTGGATTCCGATGGAAATCCATTGGAATCCAGTGCAATCCAGCTGATATTTTCAATAGGGTAAATATACAGAAGATCAAACTTTTCCCATAATTTCAATTAAATTAAAGCCTTTTTACTCCAGTAATCGTTGGACATAGAAAACTCATTTTTTTCGGTTTTCAGCTTTTTATTCAAAAACTAATTGACAAAATGGCTTGAAATTTGTACAGATTTATAGCTCTATATATTCTTAATTACCAAAAATTTCTTCAGAGTAGTTGATAATTTAAATTAAGAATTATAAGCTTTTTAAAAGAAAACACGTTTTTGTGAAAAACAAAAGAACTATTATAGCTAGAAGAAAAAAAGCGGTGAATCATTGAAAAAGACAGATTTATTCACTATATGGCCATTCAAAAAATAAAAAAAAATGAAATCTTAATATGTTTGGACCTAATAAGTTTCATAAGCTGTGCAACGATCTCATTGAAAATTTACAAAACATTATCTATCTTTTCCCAAAATTGCATGTCAGTTGAAAACTAATTTTTTTCAGTTTTCAATTTTATAATCAAAAATTAGTCGACAAAATGGCTTGAAATTTTAACAGATCATAGCTATCTATATTCTAAATTACTGAAATTTTTTTCAGAGCAGTTGATCCTTTAATTTTGAATTTATAAGCCTTTTAAAAACAACACGTTTTTGTTAAAAATAAAAGAACCATAATAGTTAAAATAATTTTTTTATTGTTAATAACTTTAATTTGTATCCTAAATTTTTTAATGCCAATTAAAACATTAATCTGTTAAAGTAGCTTTTGAGCCTAAATTAAGCGTTTAGAAAGAAATCTTTGGATAACTTGTAGAAGAAAAAGAAATTAAAAAATAAAATTAATTAATTAAATTAAAAATTAAATTCAAGAATTAAGTGAAACTCTGTTCTCATAAATTATTTTACTATTTACCAAGGTAAATTTATAGATAAACGTGTAAAGAACAAAATACACCTATATACATTTAAATCGGATAAAAGATACAAATTTTTATCGTCATTACAAACAGGTTTTTATTATAATAAATTAAGTTCTGAATTATTCTTCTTCATTAGGTACTTATTTCCTTTTATATATTGATACATAAATTGTCAGATTTGGGTCATTCAAAAACAAAAATTTTTCACACTGCCGAACAGTGAAGGATTATTCTACACAATTCAATAACAATTGTAAAAAATATTAGGTTGACATTATTTCCAGCTTTTAATTGAAAAAACTTAAATTAAAGTTTCTAATTATTTATTTTTAATTGTAAAACTTAGTATTATTTAGTTTGTGTACACATCGCAAGTCGCCATTGATACGGTAGAACGGAAAAAAGTATTTTACGTATCGTGATCGTGTTAAATCTTATGATTACAATCAGAAAACTTATATATTGCCGTTTGAAAACATGATTATTGATCTTCATTTTTTACTATAATGTCACTCAAAAATAAATACAAGAGCAAAAAGATGATTTTAACCTGGTGTTACCTTTTTACACTATCTTCGTTTTGAAGAAAATTAAATAAAAATTTGAAGTACATTGAATTTTTTCTAGTAATTATTAGTCAAAGAAAAGTATTCTTTTATTATTGATTTGAACTATATTGCTGAAACTAATGTAAACAATCCTAATAAAATATTAATAATAATAGAACTATGATTGTTCTATGCGATATATATAATCTCGATACCATGCATAACTTAAAATCGTTGTAACCCAAAAAATAGTTCATGAATTTTAAAAATTATTTTTAATTTTGAAAATTTACTAAAAGACGAAAAAAATAAGCTGTCGATCATTGAAAAAGGCCAATTATTCGATAAGATACAACTATGTAAAAAATTTTTTTAAAATACAAATAAAACCTTAATATCTTTTCAACTAATAAGTTTCATATGCTGAAAAACTATTCAACTCTAAAGATATAAATGATCTACCTGTCCACAAAATTTCAAGTCATTTAAAACATTTTTACTCCAGTAATCATTGGACATAGATAAACTCATTTTTTTTTCAGTTTTCATCTTTTTACTCAAAAGCTAGTGGGCTAAATGGCTTAAAATTTTTACAGATTTTAGATATATATAGTGTTAATTACCAAATTTTTTTTCAAAGCAATTGATGATTTAAGAGTTATAATTTTTAAAAACAAAAACACGTTTTTGTTAAAAACAATAGAACCATGATAGCTAGAGTAATGTTTTTCTCTGAAATCATAAGTATTTTTATGCTCTTTAAGGAGGGTCTTGCACGAAATACAGATTATATTTGCTAATTTTATATTTAAACTACTTAATGTTTAATAATATAATATGTTAATGAGGTGTTCCCTACGAATCGAATAAAAATTTAAAAGCTATAAAAATCATTCAACAAATGCAGACCCTATTGAAAAAGTGATCTGGAATTCCAGGTCAGAAATCCAAGTAAAATCCGGGTAAAATCCGTATGGATTCCAT
>JAWWEO010020030.1:0-11526 GCA_035582975.1 Ormyrus labotus | reverse complement strand
ATAAATAATCGCTATTTATTTTATTAAAGAGCCGGGTGTTTCTCTTACACCGCGGCCTTTCCGTGTACAACGCTGCGGCTCTCTTTACACTTGAAGCCGCAGCTTGAAACCCCGTTAGCTGTTTCCTCGTTCCGTCGGCTAGCTGGAAACCACGAAAAATCATACGTCGGTAGCGGGAGGATCCGGTGTTAGGAACTCGCTTGACTAACTAACAAATGGTTTAAATAGTGCGTGAACTGTTTATTAAATTTACGTGAATAAAACGAACAAAAAGAAACTCGAAATTATTCAAAACGCGCAGGCCGAGACTTAGTTCGGATACGGTCGGGGCTGCTCGGTCGGGTTCCTCGGGTCAGAACGGCTGAGAAACGCATGAAATGTCGCCGCGATGAACAAAATTAGGAAAGACCCACTTTAGGGCTGGCCAGCCTCGCGGACGCAATGAAGAATTTTAGCGTTTCGCTCTTTGTCTCTCTCGCTCTTTCTGGCAGTTGCCGGGGCCAAAGATGGCGGCTCGCCGGCTGCTCACTCTCCCGTGGTTAACCGGCTCTCACGGCCGGTGTGAAGATGGCTGCAGTGACTCGCTAACTCTCGTCGGAGTAGCAGGAGTGGGGCACGACGCGCCTTCACTTGCACACACTCACACAACACACTAAACCTCGATAACGGCGGAGGGAAGCGGAGCGGGGAAACACACGTGCAGGTGAGACAAATGGCTGCCAGAGAACTGGCGCGTAAAGTAGCTTCCCCCACCTTGCGCGCCGTGCGCCTCTCCCGCTTACACCGGTGAGGAGAGCGCGTAACATGGCGGTCGCCGCTCGCCACTAATATTATGTAGGTACTGCACTTTTTAGAGGTTCAGAAATGAAGTTTGATTGAAACGAGAGGTCAAATTCAATATCAGTCGAAAACCTGCACGAAGAGGACGTATCTCAGGATCAAGACAGCGTTAGATCCTGTAGCCGCACATATCATCTCTATATGTGCCATCGATAAGTCTCTGTGAGTTTTAGGTGAATCCATGACCCGAATGTCATGTCTTCTCCTTGTAAGTATAAAACAGACCATAAAGCAACAAATTTCGAAAGATGTGAGATATTTAGATCCAGGGTAAGATAGTACATAAACTTAACAGATTATTGCGTAGCACCAGTTATTACCAGAAGAAATTAATGCAGTCGAAATCAACCTAAATATACGTACTGAACAATAAAATAAAATAAAGAAAAATAAAAAAATTAAAAAATGAAAATAAAAAAATTTTTGAGATGAATCAGGATGCAATAAATGATATTCAAAATCAAATGTTCCAACAGGTTATTACGTGTGACGATATTAAATCTCTTAATAATGAATTAAAAACAAAAAATGGAATAATTTTGTATATTAATATAAGAAGCCTGAATGTAAATTTTGAAAAGCTACAAATACTAATCAAGAGACTTAAGATTAAACCATATGTAATTGTCTGCGTTGAAACGTGGAACCTGGAAAAATATCAAATTTATAATTTAAGCGGATACAATATGTACCATAACAGTAATAACATAAATAAATCAGATGGTGTCATTATGTACGTGAAAAGAGAAGTTACCCAAATAACTGAAGTAATCGAAATTGGTAGAGTAAAAATACTGAATATGAATATAAAACTGAATAATTGAATGTTACGTCCTAAGACGTTTTTTTAAAATATTTAATAAACTAAAATTAAAAGATTTCAACAATGGTAAGTTAAAAAAATGCACAATGCCTACACACCGAAAAAGCGCGGTCAATCACCCGCACAAACTGCAAGACAGCAATCCGACACGAAACAGTCAATGAAACTGGCGGCTAACACGGCAGTCCGCAGTACACCTCAAAAGAATGAACACGCAGTCACTCTGTCAAAATGTAGAAAGTTAAAAGTCGCGCTTTCGCTATGGGCTCTGTGTCAAGTATTGTACACGTAATTTGTAAATCTAACGCGATGATTCTTATTGTATTTTGCGATTCGCCGTGTGAAAGGCGATAATAATAAAGTCTCTAGTGAATTTAAACTGCGCAATGTTAAAAATCTTATTTCTCCCGATCTCTCTCTTCCCAAGGGTCAATCCAAACAACCTCAATAGCATTAGTGAGAGTAGCGCAAATCAATCAAAAAGGAGACATTAAGTTCTAAATTATAACGCAAAATATCAACAACATTCAAATTGGGTGGAGTCTCAGCTACCGACGATATTCGAGCTTCAAAATGTATAAAATCTTTTTTAAAGTCTTTTCCTCCAAAATCAAGACTTAACAGGAGGTAATTTAAGTAGTTTAGAATTTATCTTAAATGTAAAAAAATACTTAAACATAAAGAAAAACGTAAAAAATCATTTCATAATCGGAGATTTCAATATTAATATTTTAGAAAGCAACAATATTAGCAATAATTTTTTAAGTAACTTTATGCAGAATGGCTTTTTCCCAGGCTTTACATGCACAACTATACCAAAAGGTATAACTAATGAAAGTGGAACGTGTATTGATAATATTTTCATTAAATCAGAAACAGTTGACACAAAAACTTACAAACTAAAAATAATGATGACTGATCATTTTCCACTTTTTGTTCAAATAATAAAACCAGTAAAAGAAGCAAAAAACGAAATTAATGAATCCAAGATTATTTACAATCATAACCCAATAAAAAAACAATGTAACTAGAATTAATTGGACGAAATAATAGAATATTCGAATATAGCTATAAATCAAATAATTGATGAAATTCAAAATTGCTTAGAAAAATGAAAATGCACAGATTACAAAGGCAATAATCAAATCATGTAAAAAGAAAGAATCTTTGTATAAAGAAGTAAAAAAAGACCCAAAAAATGAAATGATGAAGAAAAAATACAAAAACTGTGCTAAAATATTAGATAAGATAATAAAAAATGCAAAAATTAATTATGATAAAAAACTGGTTGAACAAAAATGTAACAATGCAAGAAGTTTATGGACAGTTGTCAACTCAATGTTAGGCAATACAAAACAAAAAGAAAATAGTGTTAGTGAAATTATGAACGATCATTTCTGCAAATTAGGGGTGGAAATGAGTAACAAAATAAAAAAATCGAATAATGAAACAGTAGAACTATCACCAAGTAATATAAATCCAATTTTTCTAAAACCAACTGATAAATACGAAGTAATGAAAATTATAGAAAATCTAAAAAATAAAAATGGGGGCGTCGATAAGATTATTTCTAAAACACTAAAAATAATATCAAGTCAAATAAGTGAAACTTTGGCAAAAATTTTTAATAAAGTATGGAAAAATCTATATAGTCAGATGCTCTAAAAATTGCTGAGGTAGTCCTAATTTTTAAATCAGGTAAAATGCACGATATCGGTAATTACAGACCAATATCATTAATATCCAATATTGCATAAATTTTAGAAAAAATCATAAATAACCGAATAACAGAATTTGTTAATAAAAACAAGATTCTAAGTACTAAACAATTTGGATTTATTAAACATAAAGGAACTAAAGATGCACTTAGCTTTATCACGAACAAAATATATTAAAACCTTGACAAAAGTACCCCTACAGCAATTACCTTTTTAGACCTAGCCAAAGCTTTCGATACAGTTGATCATACAATTTTACTAAATAAATTATATTCATATGGAATTCGAGGTGATGCACATGATTTAATAAAAATCTATCTAAACACAGAAAACAGAAGATCAAATTGGGACAATATGAAAGTGAATTCAAAACAGTAATAACTGGAATTCCACAAGGAACAATTCTAGGACCTTTATTCTTTATACTGTATATCAATGATCTTATAAACAATTTACCAGACAATATATTATCATATGCCGATGATACAGCTGTTATTGCCACAGGAAAAGCATGGAAAGAAGTTGAAGTGAGGATGAATAAATATCTAGAAGAAGTTTCAATATGACTGGCACTAAATAAGTTAACTCTAAATATAAGCAAAATAGTATTTATACCTTTTGGAAATTACTGTGATAGCGTGTTTAAAGATTTACAAATAAAAATAAATAAATAAATAAAAAATATACGCGCAAATAAGTCTAGGGATGAAGCCAGATCGCACGAGGAACTAGATAAATCTTGGAAACTAGTCTCATAGAAGGAAAAAGAGTTTCGGAGGGAGTCGACATTGAATTACGCAATACAGTTTTCAGTTTGAAAAAGAGCGAGGCGATAAACCGCGCCAAAATTAATGAGAACATCGAACGGTTAGATTTACTCGAGGAAACGGCGCACGACTTGGAAAAAGCGCAATCGCAGCTTCGGAGGAACGGAAAAACTCAAACTATCGCAGTCAGATCAGCACATACGAACGACTGTGAGATACTCGGTGAAAACGTAGCGCACCATGGGACGAGGATCAGCATGTTAAAAGAGCATGTGCCAGTAATTGCAGAAGATTTAAACCGGCACAAAAGTGATAGCGTAGGTCCGGAAGGGTGGATTCTCCGCGAAACGACAAGTATGTCTATTACAAGGTCATCAGGATTCTGTGTAGTGCCAAGGTATTATTTAATAAATTAAATAAGCAGTTGCGATGTGAAATTTTTGTATTTATTTACGAAAGTAATCAAAGTTTCTATATAAATATATTTATTATTATTATTGTACTAGATGCCTTATCGTCTAAAATCGTTTTAATAACTTATTCTAAAATTACGTCTAATAATTTACATATGAATAACATTCTCTCTAAATTTAAATATTCACAATTCTTAACTTTTAAACAAATGATAACTATTATTCGTGCTTAGTACCCCCGAGAAATATCTCGACGGGGAATGTTCTGAACCTGTTCTTCCTCTGGCGAGGTTACCGGCCCAGGACGCAGGAGATGCCGCACTTACCTCGTGAAACGAAGTACTGCGCGACTTGGACAAGACCGGCGCTCTGGCTATCCGTCCTGGGCAGAGGATCATGGGAAAATGGGTAACGAGAGCTTCTTTCGGTCCCCTATTATAGGCAGATTTCCCTTTGTTCGCAGACTTTAATGCGATTGTTGACAAAGGGAAATTTGTTTTCATTTGATTTTTCATCGGGTTAAAGGGTTTTTCCAAAGGCACGTCGCGGTCGCATTTTTCTATCGGACGATAAATGAATTTTGCATTTTTATTGAAATGATATTCTCGCGTCGCGACATGTAAATTAGGTAAACACGGCGCACGAGGCTCTCGGCTCACTCTCGCATATTCGAGAGTGTTGCACTATTAAATACGATGCATCAACGTTCAGACTGGCCGCGCATGAGCGTCCCACGTGTTTTATCACGGTAATAGAGAAATATTTAAAAGCCGTAAATGAGGGAACGAATTTCCGGTACGTAATAGATCAGGCGCTTAAAGGTCCAGCTCAAGACTGGTGGGAGCACATGTAACGCCGATCCAAGAGTTTAAACGACGTTTCTTAGAGAGATAATCGAAATTACGAAACCAGCTAGAATTCGGGTTCTATTCAGCGGACGGGAACGGGAGCCGGACTGAATATGTATTGAAACTGTATAATGACGTTCGATTATTAAACGGGGCACCATCTCGAAAAATTCTCGAAGCACTTTCACGAGGTAACGCGATGAACTATAATTTCGCAAGGAATTCAAAATATTGATATCTTGATCGCACTATTGAATAACATGGACCGGATCAGTGCACTTAACGTAACGTTACGGGCACCGCATCTAGTTCAACCTGCAAATAAAAGCTCGTATAGAGAAAACACATGGTTCAATAGGTCACGCGACATGCCAAATTGGAATACTCTACCACGTAATATTCCAAGCTCTACGCCAAGACCATATGATCTAAAAGTAGAGAGTTCAATATTCAAAACTCCACGGGCGAGTCAAAGTAACTCGAGCTGAAACAACCGTAATAATAATTTTACGAATAAAAATTCGTAGGCAGGCATCAAATATTAATTACCTCGAGTTAGGTGCAATTGGTGGAGTTGAACAATTTGAAAATTGTAGAAATCCGGAAAACTAAATTGCGTTGCATCATTGGCCTCGGAAATTAAGCATAAAAAAACAATTGAGACCGCAACATACAATGGTGCAACTAGGGTAATGAATAAAAAGAGGCTGCGAAGACGCACTGCGAGAGATAGAGATAGGGATAATTCTGATCAGGAAGGAGACACGGATACTAATACATCCAGTACTCCGTCCTAAAGCGATGCTTCTGACATAGATGAACTGACGAAGCAGAAAAGGAAAAAAAAACTAAAGATAATACGAATAATCGGAATGCGTTTCGAGATCGGCAGCAGAACTCCGCGCGAAAACGGTCGAGGACTAGCGTCACATCACGAAGAGCACGGGGGAAATAGGGACTTAAGGAATAAAAGATTACCATGGTATATGGACAATATCGAGCCACCGATTGGAAAGGATCCATTGAAGGAAGTAATCATGTATTGTTGAAAGAGGAGGATCAGAAAGCATATATGGAAGAAAAGATAGAGTGTCCGGAAGTAGAGATAAAAATTGAGAAGAGTCCCATAATTTCCTTGATATATACGGGAAGTGAGTTAACGTGTGTTTCCCAGCAGTGTTATGAAAACCATAAGGAAAGGTGGAAGGAATGTCCTACGTTACCATTAACAAGCACAAAATCAATTGGGTTTACCGGAGAAAAGATAATTTTATTAAAAAACAATTCAGGGCGACCGTTAGAATTAAAGAAGCAGTTTTTGAATTAAATTTTATAATTATTCCACAATTAATTCACGACTGTATTTTCGGTGTAGACACGCAAAAACTATTAAAGATGATGATAGATATGGGCGAAAAGATAAAACTCCGTTTATCGAACCATTAAAGAATCTTAAATACACACTACGTCATGCGCCAGCCGCGATGCAGCTAAACGATCGAATCCAGATAAATAATTGTTATTCAGAAATCGAGCGCGATTTAAGTGAGATAAAGGATCGCGACAACATATGTGCGGTAAAGTCGAACTATTTGATTGTGATATTGCGGTTAGTGTGCTGTTAAAATGTCTTAGATAATAAAAAGTGAATTTGTCAACATTGGGAATCGCCTATTAGGTTGTGCCACTCCCCTCTCCCTACAAATAAACGAATATAACGATCTATCTATCTATCCCTCAGATAAAGCCAAAAATCTATGTTTCGAAGCGTTTTAGATATTTTTTTTAATTTCAAAAATTTTATACATGAGATCTTACGTGAGATCTCACGCATAAAGTTTCTAAAATTAAAAAGAAATGCGTCGAAACATAGTTTTTTGGACTCATCTGGGCGGGGGTGGCACAAGCTAATAGGCGACTCCCAATGTTGAGAAATTGACTTTTTATTATTTAAGAGATTTAGCAGCTCACGAACCGCAATATCACGTGAGGAATTGTATCTTAAAATCACGTGAGATCTCATGTTTTTCAGCTAGGTATAGTCCACCAAATTTTCAGCTTTTCCTTTCAAGCATTTTCTAATTGATCTAGAGAACAAGAGACACCATTTTTTTTATTTTTCAAAGTAGCTTTGCGGTGAAGAAACTAAATCCAGCTCAGCAGGAAAAATTTGTCCGACCGCAAAAAATATAGTCCACCCCTTATCAAAAATTCCTGCAATAAATCCTGCAAGTAACTGTACAAGAATCCTATAGGTATCCTACAGAAAACCTGCAGGAAATGCCTGCATGCATGTCCTGTATGTAACAATAAATAGATAAAATAAAATGAAATAAAATGAAATACAATACATAAAAATGACTCTACTATAAATCATGCAAATAACGAGCACAACAATGAAAAGTGATAAAAACGTAGCTTGAGTAGCATCTACGGCTATATATAAAGTACATGTGCAGTTTTACAAAAGAAATTTAAACACTATCTTAATGATTAAACAAACGCAAAAGAATAATTCAAAAAGAAATCTTGCATACTTAGATGATGTTTCTTTTTCTTGAAATTAAGAAGTGATTCAAGGAAATACTGGCGACATCAGGGAATCACTGATTATCCGAATTACCTGATATACAAACGATCGGTTGAAAGTCTTAGTTCTACAAGTTGTGCTGGTTGGATCAATCTCGAGCAAATAGCGTTGTAGTAGCTTCAGTGAAGAAGCGGTGCAAGTAATTCGAACAGCCAATCGAAAGAAAGCAGAACACCAGAGTTTCAGTGAAGTAGTCGCCACGTGACTCCGCCGACAGCCAATCAAGAAAGAATAAGAGAAAAAAAGGGATAGATAAATAGATATCCGTTTATTTGTAACATGAGTACAAAAAGTACGTAATATAGTGAGCATATAAAAGAAAGACAACATACATAAAAATAAAATACAAGTAAAAGAATAAAAAGATTACAGCTAGGTATAACAAGATTTTCTACTAATTATTATATTATTATATTACATTGTATTTTTCTACTAATAATAATATATTATTAGAATAAGTCAAGTTATTAGACTAGCGATATTACAAAAATACTAGAGAGAGAGAGAGCGAGAGAGAGAGAGAAAGAAAGATGATATTTATATGACAATTCGTTTTGTTATCGCATATAATTCATATAATTCTATGAGGCAATAATAATTTTCTTTAATTATGAAGTGTAGAAGTTCATTGAAGAAGTTTTGTGGAATATTATTGGAGCCCAAATACACCAACTTTTCTTATCTCCGATGATCAGCTGACAGAAATCTTCTGATTATTAAGTGACTTTATTATTAACCCTTAGAGGACCGGGATCAAGCATTAAATTTGTTTTTAAAGCTAAACAATGCCAATGAGGTTCTATAAGTAAGGCAACGATATTGGAATTTTACAATTCAGACTTCAGAATCATAATCAGCAACCCCAGAAACCCATATACCTACATATATTCTCAAGCCTTGATTTTCTCGTTAATGATATTTACAAAAAAATTTAAATTTTAACGTAGCATTTTGTAGTACCGGGTTGGGTTAACGTATATAGGCGTCAAGTTCTGATTCTCAAAGATTTGACCTTGGGTTGGTCATAAATTGTGGAATTGATATCACCATTCAATAGAAAAAGTGAGCTTTTGAAATTTTCCAAATCCCGTCTCTTTAAGGGTTAAAGGATAATAAAATGTTTTTGGAAATTTGTACGCGATTTAAGACAATTTATTTTAAAAGAAAAAACACAAAGGCAGAAATGGTACATTAAATTATAAATAGTTTTTTATTTTATGTCTGGTCGTTTCTTAACTTTTCAATTACACTTGCTCTTTCAACTCTTATTTGAATACTTAAATTTTCCGTAGCATTTTTTATTAAAATTGTTTTTCGCTCTTTATTTAAATCCTTATAAACAGGATTATCATATAAATAATCTTCATAAACACCTCAAATTTATGTATATAAATAAATAAATTATATTATACTAGGGGGCTATGCCTCCTGCGCGCCTACGCGCGCCAACCCCCAATTTGACGTTTTAATTACTTATTTATAAAAAATCGACAAGGCTCTTTTTTAGCTGTCTTTCAGAAATGTCTTCAAAATTGATTCTACTAACTTTTATATTTTTTGTCAGATTAAATTTTCCTAAATGTGTTATGATGGAATAACCCATATAACATTGAATGTTGGAGCAATACTTATATTATAGAATAGCAATACTTCTGTGACACTTATAAACCTTGCAGGAATATTGACTCATGGTTGCATACATGTTACATAGTATTGTACGAAGATTTCTCATCGTGGCATGAGATAATATGGCAAAACAACATTGGAGCAACATTGTTCCAACATTCAATGTTATATGGGAATGTTTTAGATTCATTTCATACGGTAAATTTTTTTTTGTGTAGAATTTTGGAGTAATGACTACTACTACATTTTTTAGGAGAATTTTCTGAATATGGCAAGTTAAATCGAAAATTATTAGGAGAAATTATTATGTAACAGAAGAAAGAATAATAATTAATTAGACTTAATTATTATTCTTCAATTTAATAACTGTCTCGAATGAAATTGTTATAAAACATTTAATTTTCAGTTTTTAGCAAGTTTTTAAAAAAGTCTTCTTTTTTAAATAGGTGACCAATTTTTCAAAATGCTAATTCAATTATTAAATTGTATTAATCGGTGGGAACTTCAATTGGTGGGAAAATTATCATTGTACAGGTGCATTGTAATTTTATTCCATCATTATTATTCATGATGAATTTTAAAACTCAAAACTCAGTATTTTTTTCTTTATTGAGGTAAGTATTTTCCGGAATAATGTCTTCAACATAACCAACAACAGACCTAACAATATTAAAATTTTTAGTTCAGAAAATAATTCCCGTTGTGTCAAAAAATATAATAGATATAATTACATAAAATTTAATTAATTGAATTGCACTAGCACAGATTTATCACCTATTGAAATATTTGTTTTCAAGAAGTCAGACGTTGAAATTGAAATTTTTCGTTTCTTTGAAATATTAGATATTTGATCGTCATTCTATCTTTTCGACAATTTTTTACTACAAAAACTGTAATTGGATAAAATATTAAATGTAATGTCATAAAATTTTCTCTAAGATTGAATAATTATTGTTAAATTGAATTATTCTTCGATGAGGATAATTTTGTAAATCTAAATCAATTATAAAACAAAACAATTCCAAATTTATAATTCTACCTATATGTAAGATTTAAAAACAACAGTAATGAGTCAATTCTGCCTGAACCATATGAAGAAGCTACTTATATTCGAGATTTAAAACCATATAAACTAGCAAAATTTATTCCTGTAAAATCTGTTACTTGGAAAATTACTGAAAATCTTTGTTTGACCATGATTAAAATAATAACGAAGAATAGAAGCTGAATACGTTATGGCAGATTCTGTATTATGTCTTCAAGAGCCTTCAAACATTCAAAATTATAAACAAGGCTGTGACTATTTCTTATATTTGGAAGAAATAGATTAAAGTATTTACATGCAAAAATTTGACATGGACAGTGCCACCTTACACCGTAGTGAAGAATATTTAATCAGTTAGCTGTACGACCATCTTACAGCGGTGCGAGAAGCATTTGCTAAGGGTCTGTTAAAACCTGGATTAAATATTATTGAAGGAATTAAAAGAGAGTACAAAAATGATGTGGTAAGTTTTAGTAGAATAGTTACTTTTAAGAAAAAACAGTTAAGTGCAACAGTGACATTTAAATTTGTTATTCCCTTCAATTTATTTTATATTTATTTATATTTTTGAAATTATATTATTATTACAATTTTACATCAATTTTTATAAAGGATTGAACAAAAAACTTGTACAATTTCGATCAAAACTACCATGGATTGAACGACTTGTCTTAATAAATGCTCCAACGCCATTAGCTCCAGAATTGGCTCTTCAAATGCATGAACAGGAAACTCGTCGGGCTAGGTAATTAAAGGGGAATGTGACGTCCCAACTTTTCTTGACGTCTCACTTATTATAATACAAACGCGGAAAATTATAATCATATATGTATTATCGATTTTATTTTAACGATAC
>JAWWEO010020029.1:0-11527 GCA_035582975.1 Ormyrus labotus | reverse complement strand
TCTCTCTCTCTCTCTCTCTCTCTCTCTCTCTCTCTCTCTCTCTCTCTCTCTCTCTCTCTCTCTCTCTCTCTCCCCGGGCTCTCGCGCGTCATAATTTGCAACGCGAGATTTTAATCATGCCTCGGTACCGCCGAGGCTCAGCCGCCGGACGCTGTGCGTTGCGCCGCGTTTGTTATCAGTTTGGCCGCGGCGTCGGCCGAGGGAATTATTGTTCCGGGGCTTTTTGATGCTCCGCGCGGCGCTCGGTGTAATCATTTTTAGAGCGGCTCGATGCGCAGCGGGTGATGATTAGAAATTCGATGCCGGGCCCATTAGCTTCTGGGGAGTAATGGAGTGGGGCGCAATATTTTAGCTTCATGGGGTAGGGGAATGAATCTTGATCGTTTTAATGTAATTTTTAGAGAATTCGTCAATTTTTTTTCTTTATTTACTTATTCTTTCAAGGTAACGGTGTAAAATTCTCTTCAGAAGAGTAGGAGGATTGATTGCGCTTGATTTTATTTTTGATAACAATATAAATTTTAAGGTCAGCAAAAATTTATTTTACGTTTCATTATCTGACAGTAATTAAATTAATACAGTGCAGTTTATTAAATTTTCGTTATCACTGAGATATTGTTCTGTACTGTCAGAAATGAAAAAGTTAAATAAAATAAAAATGAAACTCTAAGAGAATCTAAAATTCTTCGAGTGTTTTCCTCGTAGCAGCGACCCTTTTATAACAGAGAATTCAAGGAATTTAAATTTTTTTTCTATAATTATTTAAACATACCCAAACCGTGAAAAAGATCATAATTTGGTTAGAATCCCTATGAAAAGCAGGGCTGTTTAGTACTTGGGAGACACCCCGTCCCCTTTCGCAGCCGTTCATTAACGCGCGCGGCTTTATTAGGCTGCCGGCCGTTACGCGTCCTCGTAATTGTGCGTCCGACGCGATCGCCAGTAATTGCGCCGATTAGAAGGTTAATGCCGGCGCTTTTTCTCAAGGGCCGCTGTTTAGATTAGCGGGGGAGGCTTCATTGTTCCCCCGAACAATGCGGTTTTGCAATATTTTGAGTCGTAAGCTCGCGGGAAATGGTGGAGTGCGATGGAGGTGCTGAAGGTGAAATAATGACTGGAGTGATAATCGGTGGGGCTGTTGATGGAAATAATAAACTGTCATTTTGAAAAATTGACACTACCTTTTCAATATATATTGCGAACAAAAAATTACTTGAACGTAAAAGTGCACCTGTAAATCATCGAGCACTAAACAAAGAGCACATGCAACTTTTCCGCGTTGTTAATTCATTAGAGGCTGCAATAAAATTATCCTGCATTTAATTGACTTTGTCTTTGAGCCGGCAAAGTCAATAAATAAATGATTATCACGAATATACATTTTAAACTGACATTAACGTGAACAAATACATTGTTGATTGCACTTTCCTACGAAACAATTACAAGATTAATGACTGCCCGTTGTTATTAAATTTCAACTTATTACATCTCAATGTTCCGAGAATTGAAATATTTTCCCCAATTTGCAAAGCTTTGTACCAATATGTCTATTATTATTATCCAATTAAATTTGACAGAGTGACACAGAATTCCGTTTTTAGTGCAAATGTGCTAATCTACTTAAAAATTTTACCGGATAATAATATTAGATTTTCATTACAAAGTTACCACTCGAAAGATATCCTTTTCACTAAAAATTATCACTATTTTATGAACTTGTATATTTATTTCACATAAATCACAAGTTAAACGTGTTTCCACTTGATTTTTTTACAATTCTAAAAGCTCGCCTGCGAGAGAATTCCAAGCGGAATCCTCTTTAATCGCTCTAAAATAAGAGCGCGCAGGTAAATCCCGTCCTCTCCGCTCTTCAAATTCACGCGGAAAAATAGCGCGAAACACATTACCGGGCTATCTCCGGGCTCTGCGGTGCCTACAAATTCGCCGGAAATTATCGCGCGTAAAATGAATTCCGCTCTCAGGGTGCAGACCTCCTTCAGCCGCAGTCCCAAATCCAGCTCCTCTCCTTCGAAAATCTCGCTCTCTCTTTTGTGCTCGGAATCCGCGGCAGCTTTGATGTGTTTACGCGCGCACAATACACACACACGGACGCCTGGCAAAGAGGAGGAGGTGCAGAGAGGGTGATAAAAATTATTACGCGGACGCGGCGAGAGACAAAAGCCAAGTGTATAATATCCGCGGAAGCTATGCGGCCACGGCGCGCAACTCGTCGGGGAATTAACGCTCTTTCGGGCTGCGGCTGCTGCAATTTTTTTACGAGCCCCGTATAACGTAAAGCAAGCGAGCTTCTTTCTTTTTTTTCTCGCGTCGTCGCCTGTCGTCCGTCTGTGCCATTTTCCAGGCCTCGACGCCTTGCCCCAAGTCCTTTTCCTGCGGTTTTTCTTCGCCGCTTTCTGCGTGTTTTCTGCACTCTCGCTCTCTCTCTCTCTCTCTCTCTCTCTCTCGCGCGGTGAAAAAAAGTTTTTAGAGCCGAGAAGTTAAATGCTCCGCGACAGAGGTCTTCAGGGGGTGAGAGGTGTCGAAAATTCTTCGTCGAGGAACGGGGAACGTTTCGAGCTCTCGCTTTTGGAATTTAATAAAAGTGTTAATTCCTTTTTAATTGCTTTTGCGGGGATGTGATGAGCGTCGGCGGTGAATGCATTTCGTCGATGTATAATGGCTAGTTAAAATGTCTGTTCAAGTTTGTTTTAGAGTATGAAAATGTACGACGACTCGGTCGGTTGTAGAACCTAGTATTTTATTAGCCTGAAAGCATGACTTATTATTTAAAATGAAAGACTGTGTAAGACTGCATTTTATAAGAAGATCCTTCTTACGGAATAACCTTAAAAAGCGTTTTGAAATCCGGAAAATAAAAAATGAAAGTATCTTCTTTGAAGTACATAGCGACTTCATTAAATTGTCCGTTTTTATGGTCCTCGAGTGTACTTACTTCGATGACGACATGATAAAGCCTCGGTGACGATACCGCTGAACCATGTCGTAAATGTGAAACAATAAAGTTAAGGTATAACAGAGTATTCTTATCTAAGATTATAACATTTTTGCTCTCGAGTCAATACTCCACTTCGCTTCACTTAAATTTTAAATTGTCTCATACTTGGTGCTTTGATTTACATCAATTTTATATTATGCATCATTTTTTGTTCAAAGAAACGTATCTGTATTCTTGTAGATAAGTAAGATATTTTAAGCTTACATGCAATGAAAAATATTTAATTGTTATTTAACTTTATCATTTATAGAAGAGCTAGTAAATAAATAAGCTAATACGTCTGCCAGGAAGACTAAGAACTCAATTTACTGTTTTTCCATTATTTACTTTAACACACTTATTCACTGACCGTCTACCAGTCCAATATCACACGACAAATTTTTTCAAGTCTCCGGTAACTACAAACTTCCAGCACCTAAATTCGTTCTGTCCTCGACAGGCCAAAAAACTTTCGCAGCTAATTTAATTTCCAGCGTCTCCCCGAACCCTTATCGCCTCCCAATGCTCCCCTCTTCCCTCAGAAAAAGAAACAACGGCGAGGCAGCGGTTCTTTTTACGATATGCTTTTACGCTCGAATTTTCCGCGGCGGGACGCGAGATTATGCACGAGATTTATCCCCGCGGTACTCCAAGATGGCTTCCGGCCTCGGGCCGTGAGAAGTCAAGCATTAACGACTGGCGACGCCGTAAAAGAACGGCTGCTGCTTGTGTTTTATGGACGGTTTATCAGCCGGACAGCCAGTCGGAAAGCTTCGACCGCTAAAGCGTGATATTTATTTAACGTTTTCTGCTGCGGTGCTTTTTTGGAAGGGGAGGGGGGGGTTCCACGGGGTTTGAGATTTGTTCGATGAATATTGCGAGCGGGATTTGTAAATTGGGACGCCGGTGGAGGTTACGGGAGGCATTAAGGAAATATTGTAGAAGCGTTAAGACGATTTAAAGTACGGTTGTTTAAAGCATCGTTTTACTCTTATTAACAATTTGGTTATGTACAAGTATAAAGTGAGAGTTTATTGATTATTTAAATTCTGTAAGTGATTTTAGTAGAAAATAATCAGTAACATAGAGTATTTGAAGTGTGAAATACGTTTATTTCCTACGTTCATTTCCCAAAAACGTATATTCAATTTTAAAAAAAAACAAATACTAACTTTTGGAAAACAATTCTACCTTTCTGAATTTTTCATTAAGTCAATTAATTTCCGTTCAGTTCATGCAAATTTCTTACAAAAACTTTTTGAAAAACAGAGCTATACATTGATTTTACAATTTTAGAAAAAATGTCTTTCTATTAATTTATTATTAATACAAATCGTTCGAACATACTCTATATTATCTATTAATAAGCTTCAACTTTCCTTGGACATATAATAGTATCAAATTACGAGACGTCCAATACACTTTTCCAATTAATGATCCAATCCACAATAATCCAAAGAGAATTCAATCACCCAATTCCAATCCCAAAACCTCTCAACAAGTCTTACAGTTGAAACCGTAATACCCACCATCCAACACTTCCTTATAGCAGAAAAGTAGTACCGCGTCTACTGCAGGGGTGAAGTTAAACCGACACGTAAAAATCGCCGAGAATTAAGGGGAAGCGCAATTCGTTCGATTTGCCATCAGCGAGGATTTCTTTTCGCGCTAATCCACTCGACCAGGAGCTTAATCATCCGGTGCTGCGAGATTCTTCTCCGTTGAAATCCCCTCGTCCAATTTGTCGTGGCGGTCGGGATTACGCGGCAGTCCTTGTTTCGATTCCGATTGCGACTCTTAGATGGTTTTCAGGCTGGACGGATAAGTTCAGGACGATTTTGAAATAAGATTTTAAATTCGATAAAGTTTTGAGCGACTGAACGTTGAGTTTGGAATAAAGTTAAAAAATAGAATTCTTCGGTTTTGCTTTACTGTTCTTTTTGCAGAATTCATTGCGATGAAATTCTTGGTAAAAATTGAGTATAAAAGAGTAGTTAACTAATGTTAATTAAGCTTTCTCAATACAATTTTTATGTAAAAAAAAAAGAAAAACGACACAGAAACAAGATCCCGCAAAACGGAAGCTCAGTCTCTTAGAGAAATAAAAAATTAAAATAATACATCCAACACCGAATGTTTGAAGCTTTAAAAACAAAGGCGGGCAGCTCGAAAAAAGACCTTCCATAATTTATCCGCGCTGAAAACGTAGCCCGTTAATTACCCACTTCTGAATTCAAAAGATAAACGAGAACGATGAAATAGTTTGCTCTTGTAATTCCCAACGTTGCCGTTTATCCGTTCTTCATTGTACATCGACTCTCCATTTCGCGCAGCGACAGCAATTTTTACCAAGAATTTCATCGCGATAAATGAACAATTAAAAGCTGCGCTCTTTTGCTTGCTTTTCCCAGCTCTCCTCTAATTAAAAGATCACCATACTCTCGGCGAATTGAAATAAATGTATTAAGCGGCTCGATTAAAAATACAAACACAGAAATCCCCCGGCTAGTTCTTTTTCTAACTGCCGCGGCGGATCCGAATGTTGACTCTCAATTCCGGAGGATGAAAGGTAAATATTAGACGGAATTTAAAAGTCAATCGCTCTTTTTTACGGAAGCAGCGTAAAGGCGAATGCACTCGGATTTCTTCCTGAATCGCTCTGCGATAAAGAAGCGAGCTGCAAACAAACCTAGTTTTTTCCTATAGTTCGTTATAAAATTAAAGATTATTGTTCCCGATTGAATGTTACAATTAAATAAATATTAAGAGGGAGAGCGAGTTATTTTTTAACGATAATAGCGTTTCGCAGTTAAGATCATTAGCATCTCGCAAGCAGGCATCACTGTGTTGGTCGCACCACGACAATTATTTGAGAATTGTCGGGGATGCAGATGTTCTATCACTTGTTGATAGAAGCACGGGATGAGGGAGCGTATAGGCTCAAAATCATGGACGGGGGCTGTAGAAACGCTAGAAGTTATTTCCTTAGAAACTGTTATTTATTAATCGCGTTGGTAACATATAAATTGTTTTTGAAGAAAATGAACATTCGCGTTCTCTCGCTATAAAAGCGAGGCAAATTTGCAGTTTCGCGTTCTTTTTATATTTGCTGATCGAAGAGGAATAAAGTTCTTTAAAAAAGTCTTGTGATTTATTTTCGTGTGCTACAATTATTATTATTATTATTTTTTTTTATTTTTTTTTTTAATATTTTTTTTAAATTAGTTTTAAAACACTTCATTAGTTTAAATGAATTTCGAGCAAACCCAAAAGTGTCTACATGGGGCTATGCATGAAATCAACTTTGCAGGCAATCATAATCATTGTAAGTAAACTCTTTATTCAACCCTCTTATCGAAACCTCACCTCAAAAATCGACTGGCCTTCAAAAATCAAAGATTCCTTTCATTCCGCATCACCATCGCTATTCAATTAGCCGCTCGACGTCAGTCGCATATTTCCAGCTTGATTTTAGCCGAGCCATTATTCCCCCGTTACGCGCGCGATAATAATCGCAAATTGGGATGCCTACCAAGTCTATTAAATCCGGTTTACCGAAGCGACGTATGTTTGCATCCCGTCGCGTCAAACCTGACCGGGCTGTCGAAACGATTTTTTCCGGGTCGCGCGATACTCGATATATAATACTGGAGGAAAAAGTCGGCTTTGAAAAGTGATATTTCTGATGGCGAGGTCTGCGAAAAATAACGAGCGTGAATGTCTTTAGGGAAGGCGGCTTCCGATGAAGTGGAATCTATTTTAGTTTCGTATATTTTATTAATTAAAGATGTTTCCGTGTAAATGCTAAATGGTGGAATTATTCTCAAGCATACAGATTTCCTCTTAAAAGAGTTCTGCTGTGAATTAATAAGTGAACTGTATATCCAACGTTCAAATTCACCTCAAACAAATACCGACCCAGTGAAACTTCAATCTCCCACGGTCGATTTCCCGCTTTCGCCATTAACGCGATCAAAGCAACCCCTCCAGTCGATCGGCCACTGCGCAAACGGATTATCATAGAAATGCCTCGCCATAAAAATCGGCTCCTCTAACCGCAAAAATTCAGCGGCAACCGAGTCCCCCCCGCAACCATTCCAACGCCCGCGGCGTAAATACTCTCCCGCGAAATTTAATACTACCTTATAGCAAAGCTCGCGCTCCATTCGCGTTCTCTTTTACGCGCCGACGTTCGCGCAAACATAGAGCCGTAAAGCGAGGATATACGTCTCCATATCCAGGATAGCTCGGTCTCCCGCGGAGTTTACCCCGCCTGAGAGGTCAATTTCGCGAAATGAGAATACAAAGCTCCGCCCCGCAGTCGCTTATTCTCCGGGATCTGCGAGGAGAGAGGCATGAGACGCTCGTCAATCCGAGCTTCGACGCCTCCGGCGGAAGTGAGTGTATCATGTAAACGAGCGAGCTTTTCTTTTCAGAGCTCCGGGAGAGGGTTTTCTTACCTCTTGTTGAGCTATTGGGCCGAGAGTCTTGAGGTGGGCTGGTTATGGGCTTCCGGGTGAGATGTTCTTGGAGCCGAGAATATACAACTAATAGTCTGTGTAATTTATTAGTGGAATAAGAAAGAGTTCTCTTTAACTTTTATAAGGTAAAGCGCGGGAAGATACCATACTTAAGGAAAAAAGTGAAATAAATGTTTCAAAAATGAATGAAATAACATTTTTATAATTGAAATGTACAAAGAAGACAACAAACTAATAAATACATAACAATTCTTTGAAAAAAATTCCATTAATTGATAATTAATAATAATTAAAGTTTATGACGTGAAAGTGGCATCTTACCCACCAGTGCGGGAAAGATGCCATATACTTACAAAGAAGCTTTAACTTATATTAAACTTGAAAATATAATTACAATAAGTTATTTTTGTTTGTAAATAAATACTTTTAATATTTTTTAACAAAAAAAAAATAATAAAATAAAATAAACTAAAAATCTAAATCCATTGATACTACTGCTAGCTATCGTAGCCGATGACCAAGCGTTGTTCAGAAGTTTTCTAAAACAAAACCTCGTCACACGATTACCAGGATTATTAAAAATCCAGTTAGCCATAGTTCTTTTCCAGTGAGATTTTACCCCGCCCTTTTTTGTGGCATTTTCCCCCAATTGACTGTAAAATAAAAAAAATGAATTTAATCTAAAAAAGATTATTTCCTACCTTTTAATGGTGGGGTTTTATTATATACTTTTAAGTTGAAACTTCAACCAGAATACTCATTTCGGGATAAAAAAATTTTAAACTTTGTAATTTACACCTTGTTTTAACATTGAGTTTTAATTATATGCGTAATGAATCCATTAATTGTGACTCATTTTTGCTCTTTCGTCAAAGGTTTAGCAATAAATATTATAATTCTTTTTTCAAAATATACAATTTTCGGCACAATTTTTTTCGGCACAATTTTATTCGGCGAAAGTTCAGTCATTGATTGGATAACATGCATACCAAATATTGGTTAGAAAATAAATTTCATTGTCACAATGAAAGAAAATGGAATATGGAGTAAACAGTTATGAAAAAATATTGCGTGTTTACTTTATTGATGAAAAGGTGGTATTTAATATTGATTGGGTGTTGACCCGAATCGAAAGCTTCATACCTAGTAATAAATATTAATGAAGTGCATAATTGCTTATTTTTACTCCTACATAAACGTTCAAATTTAAAATACTGCGATTCTATCAAAAAATGCATATTAAAAGTCATTTAAAAGCCAGAAGGATATGTAACCTTTTTTAAACGTACCTTTATTTTTGATAAAATTTTCAATTAGTCTTTTTCAGAACTGGAATTTCACTTTGAATTTAAAAATGCATAGAAAAATACTTTTATAAATATTTATTTGATGTACAACAAAATTTAATATTCTTTCTGATATTCGGCAATGCTCTTGTTTAAATTGTATTGTTTGCTTTTATACACAAACTAATAAAAAAAATAAATAAACAAATACTCGAAACCAGAAAATTATATTTGGAATTCTGTTTCAATTATATACTGTAAAAAATACGAACGACAATTTATTTTCTCTTGAAAAAACAAAAATTTTATTAACATTTTTACTGTAATAACTTCACTATGCACCAATTAAGAAACGCTCCGTACACTTATTCTACTTAAAATTCAATTAGATATTTAATCAAATCCAGAAATATTCGTATAATAAAAATAAAAGATTTAAAACTATTGAATTCCAGTTAAAAGTGCATTTAACTCCTAAATCAATACTTTAATCAAACAAACTCCAAACTGCTAATCCACTCGAAACGATCGCGCGAAAATAACCCACAGCCCTGAATCTCTCAGACCTCATAAACCGAGAGTCTCTCTGTCCTAAAAGCTCCGCTTCAATCAATCGCATCGCCCTTCCACTTTCTTCTTCTCTTCTTTAAGAACTGCCGCTGATCCGTCCCTTCTCGCGACGGAATCCCGGAAATCTGCATTTCGTGCGACGATGACGTTATCGGAGTCGCACGTGCCGACCCGAGATAACCGCCTGTCCCACGAGGTGCGCGAATATAAATATTCCTCTTAGGGTGGCTGTGATGTGTGTCCGTCGTGGGAGCTCACGTACGAGTAGGACTTTGTTCGATGGCTGTAATGCGGACTGGATGGGATGAGGGATCTTGAAGGTTTATGGCTGAGGGCGAAATTAATTTTTCGTGGAATGCCGGATGTTGATCGTAGAATACATATTGCTGCGATGATAGGATGAGGGGTGACAGTGTGATGGCTGTTGGGACAAATTCTCGGGATGGGAGTCAAGATGTTTACTATTGAAGATGCTACCAGAATCTTAATATTGCGTATAGGACCTTAAGTGTTTGTGCGTAGGGATGCTGTATTGTAAGTGAAAACAATATTAATATATTTACATTCAATTGATAAAGACATGGAACATTTTTTAAATAATTTTCGTAATGTATAAATAGTTTTTAAATGGATGTAGGCAATTTCGTAAGGGTTTATATGAATCCTCAAGAATTTGTTGTACATTTATTTTGAACTTTAGTGCAATGATTTGGTTCTCTAATATATATTATCTATTTATCATTATGGCCGAAAAGTCACTCATCCAATAAACATTTATAAAAGTAGCAGTTCAGCATAAACCCATAAACCAAGCATAAATATCAACCTCGTTAACAAATCCATAAATCAGCAGTTCCTCTAATAGAAGCTCATTTACTGTATTTCAAACTTAATCCCCGGCTAATTCTATCTTCGCCTCCTTCGATCCGAGCCCGCACATCAGAGAAACAAAGATAAATGACGGCCGAAAGTAAACTGCAAGCAGACTGGATTCTCGCCTCAAATGAGCCCGCAAAAACGAACTGCTCGCAAAAAATAGATGTTCACTCTGGATTGGATAGATCCGTAAATATTCAGCTGGGAATCGATAGGCCAGTGTCTTCATTATTCAGAACTGGAGGTTTGCGCGTACAAGTGTAGGTGTGTACGCCTTTCACGGCTACGCGTGCCGGATCCTGCGGTTTTGTAGAGGCCACGTGCCTGCATGGACGCGATCCCCGCTATGGGGGTTGTTGGAGTTAATTTGTGTGTGGTACGACTTTGGGTACTACTGACTGTGCACGTACCCGAAAGTCGGTGCTGCTTTCTTAGGAGAACGTAAATCTAGAGTGTATAACGGGGAATTAATGGACGGAATTCTGGTTTGCTTAGTGTATTTATAAAAGTTATTGAAAACAATTGCTGAAAATGTGATTTTTTTTGGGAATAATCACTTTCATTTCATGTTTCGGGTCAACAAGAATTTTATCAAAATGTTCTTGATTATTCATCGCTATTCATAAAAGAATATCGATTCAGTTTACTTATAACCTGAATTCGGTGCATTATAGAAGATAATGTGAAACTATTAAATTTTAATTGCGGTAACTTTAAAACGTGATATAAACTTCAAGAATGTTAACTTTTAGTTTTTGCTGGCTTGTAAAATTGACTTTAGTGAAGATTTCGATGCTACGTAACTTTATTAAATTTTATTGAAATTTTTTGGCAAGCTTTCAAACTTTTTGAAGGATAGTTTCATACATATGCCAGAAAAGTATGATGAAAATTTTATGAATATGAATCATAAATAAAGATCTTGTAACAGAAAAAGATCCTTTTCGAAAAGGCGTACGTACAAGAGAGAATATCTATATTCTGTCAATTGAACAGACTTTTCAAGGATATTTTTATTCCGTGTTTTTATTAGATTATTCGTACTTTAAAATGAGACATGGTAATTTGAAAATATAAACGTTACTTTTCTGGTTTTTGTCGTATTATTGAATAACATGGTGCATTTAAAATGATAAAATTATTTGCATCATATTAAAACATTGAAATATTGTTAATTCAAAAAGAAATCAATGTTTTTCCGTCGATGCCGAACGAATGGCAATATCCGTTATATCCATGCTCAATCCCTGGTAGCAAGTTTCCGATAAATTCTAGCCAGAATTCTAGATTCCAGATAGATCCGCTAGATAGAATCTATC
>JAWWEO010020028.1:0-11533 GCA_035582975.1 Ormyrus labotus | reverse complement strand
TCTCTCTCTCTCTCTCTCTCTCTCTCTCTCTCTCTCTCTCTCTCTCTCTCTCTCTCTCTCTCTCTCTCTCTCCCTCTTTCTTCCCCTTCCACGCTTTCGTTCGTTTGTTCGCTCTCAAGAGAGGCAAAACAGCGCGTGCGAGAAAGTCGTTGCCCGTAAGTAGTAAAAGGCGAAACTGGCCCGACGATCGCTGCAAATTGCATAAAGTGCCGCCTCCGACAAATTGTTTCTGCCTGCAAAGTACGCGCATTATTATTCCTCAGGTTTTTTCCTTCGGACCTTTTTTTCCTAATTTGTTTAATGGCTCGTTCGTTTATTAGTTTTATGTTGCTTCGAGGAGGATTTTTCGAAGGCTCCCCCGCCTGCATTTTTGGCTTTCGTCCTTACGTTTCGTGTTCTTATTAAATTAAGTGGCCGTGCCGGCATGTATTTTTATAGCACAATTATAGGTTTGTTTTCCACCTAACGATCAACTTCCTACTGAGAATTCTTTCTGAATACTTTTTGTTCAACCAGTAAACCTTCGCAACACAGGCAATTTGTGGAAAATTCGTTTGGTTTCATTTTGTAATAAAAAAGAAATATATTAGGCATTTTTTAGACTTATAGTGGGACTTAAAATGAAAAAAAGTCAGAGTCTGTAAATTATTAATAATAAAATCCCGAGGTGCTTCTCGGCGTGTAATGCAGGCGGCAGTCAGGCAGGCAAGGGAGCCTATTCAGTCATACACCTGCGAAGCAAGCTTTTAATAACTAACCCTACTCCACCCGGGTACAATGGCTCCTCGAGTTTCTATACCCCGTCTTTTTCCTCTCGTCCTTTGTACATTCATTTATTCGGACCGCGCGCGGCACTCTTCACACTCGTCCTTTCTACTGGTGCCTCGCATGCCACGGCGCAATTCTATAATAATCCTTTGAACTATCACCTAAGCGAACAATGGCCCGAGAAGAACGCGGATGAGTAGTCGGTAGAATCGTAGGGGATCTACTGGGCTTTTTTTTCTCTGCTTTCGGTCTGGAATAGGGCGGTGCTTTGATTTGACTTTCGAGATGTGGTGTGATAAGAAAATATTAAGAGAATATTGAGATTTTTTTCAATAGAAGAAATATTGCGGTATAATGGACTATTTTTTGTGATTCGAAGTTATATTTATTTGTAAATAAAAATACCTTTTATGATAAATAGTTTATTATACAAAGACTAACCTTTTGCCGTGTCTTTTAAATAAATAACTAAAATTGCGTAGGGCAAGAGTAACTTTCGTCATAAAATTTTCCTTCTAATTAAAAACTGTGTTAGTTCAGAGTATTAAAACTGTCTTTGTCACTGTCGAGACACATTATGACTTTAATATAATTTTATAAAATTAAGTTTGAAATTTCGCGGAAGTATATTTTGTAGGATAAAATGTTTTCATTCAAAAAAAGATAATCTTCAATTTTTCACGTACGAATTTTTTTCTGTTTCAGGCCAAAAAGGTGACTTAGTGCAATACCCGGTAATAGTGTTCATCCATGGCGAGAGCTACGAATGGAACAGCGGAAATCCATACGATGGCACTGTACTGGCGGCTTACGGGAACGTTGTTTTCGTCACCGTCAACTTTCGGCTGGGGATTTTAGGTAAAATACTCGCCGGCTCGGCTCGAACTAAATGCTAAGCGTAATTTCATTTATTCACGACTCTTAATGATAAAGCCCGTCGCCGTTGCCTCTAAAAGCAAAAATCAGCCCATTCTAAAGGCCTTATTTTGCACGGCCTTTTCCGGGCTTCCCTAACTTTTTTTCGGGTAATCCTTGCAGTGCGCTATACTCCCCCCATGCCGAAGTTTAAAAGTGATTTTCACCGCCGACTGAAAGCATTTGCTTGTCCTCCACTGCGATTTTGATAATTCGATTTTTATGCGGAGCTCGTTTACTTCGCTGCGTTGCGAACAGAAGTCCGGATGTTGTTGATGAATTCGGTGGTCGTAGTTTTTATCATTGTTTTATGAAAGATAGTTTCGAATTGTAGAATTCTTCAATCTTTTTAGATTTTATAATTTAAAGTATTTAAGCTTTAAGTAAGTATAAATTATTTATTACATTAAAATAATATTAAATTATTATTTTACATTTAATTTTATTATGTGAATTACATTAATATAGAATGTTACGTATTTATAGCTGTTTTAATTTTTCCAATAATTAACGTAATTATTACGGTTATTTTAACAATATTCAATACAATGAAAATAAAAGAGGAAGATATTAATACTATTGCAATCCGTACTCCATTTATGATGCAAAATCTGGAATTACAATATTACATTTTGATGCCAGTTTTTTATTAGACTGCGCATCGTATTCAGTTTTGAAAAGGCTCTCAAATGAAACAAAGCAATTCACATATAATAATACAGAATTATGCAATAAACAAAGAATACAAGGCTCTGGAAATATAATAATCCATTCTTCAATCTGAAGCGAGCCCAAAAAAACTTTCCGAAATTAATAATACCCCCGCCTCCTTGACCCTCCTTATGATCAATACGCCTTTCAGGTTTCCTGCGACCGGGCACGAAGGACCACACCTCGAGTAATTTCGGCCTGCTGGACCAGATAGCGGCACTCGACTGGCTGAAGGAGAATATCGCGGGCTTCGGCGGCGACCCCGAAGGGATAACTCTCGTCGGCCACGGCACCGGAGCCGTTTTCGTCAATTTGCTCATGCTCAGCCCCATGCCTCTGCACAGTAAGTTACGAGCGCCTCCGGGCCTGACTCTCCCGGCAGTTCGACCAGCAATAATCTGCTTCGGTGACGGCGGATTAGTGCTTTATAGATTGGAGACTTTGATTGATTCGAGGACGGTTATTGTTTCAGAAAACCCGACGGTTATTTCTCTTAGAAATCTGTAATTAAAAAACTGAACTCGGCATTTTTAAGATGCGGCTTAAAATTCCAAAAAATCTTTAATTAATTTCTGTAATCAAAACATAATTATATTAATTTAACATTGTTATTACATAAATTTATTTTTATTCCTTTGCAGATTTCTTTAAGCGAGCTATTCTTATGTCCGGTTCCGCTCTTAATCCAGACGCAATTGGCAAGGCTCCACTGCAAATCACAAAACAGGTACTTTAACATTGCTTTCAATCCTTCTCTTATCGATGACTATTCCTTTTTTCACCCTTAACGAGTCTTCGGATGATTCTATTTTAAGGAGCTATTGATTTATCATTTATTTCAACTAAATCTGGAATTTACCTTACTATATACTATTTTCTTTCGAATTTAATGTTGTAGAATAAAATTGATGTAGCACAAAAATAACTAGCTCATTATAAATGTACCTCCAAGCGAGGATCTCTGATACCGTTACCTTCATCTGGGGCACGAAAAAACAAACAGACAAAAATTTGACTCCAACAGGTGTAGGGAAAATTAATCAATTCGCAGGTGAAGTTTTGCGACTGAAAACAATTTAAAAATCCCAATATTTTTAAAAGACTTACCTCGAATTTTACGCGTTCGGAAAAGGATTCAAAACATCCGTTAATCGAACATGGAAATCTGAAAATGCCCTCAGGTAGCCCACGCCCTGAACTGTCCGCAAGTGAGCGACGAGGAGCTCGCGCAATGCTTGAAGAACCGCACGGTCCAGGACCTGCTAACCGTCAAGATCCACAAGCCCAAGTACGTGCCAGCTTTCGCGCCTCTGGTCGATCCGGCTCTCATACCAGACAAGCCCGGCAATTTGATGAAGAATGCAGAACGTCTGGCCAGGTACATATACTTTTCAGATTTCTCCCCCGTCCCCTATTAATTGCGCCTGATTAATACAATGCCCGCGAGGAATTCGGCCTATTTAAAATTCGATTTCCCAGGAATCCCGCCGAATTAGAGAGTACGGAAATTGAATTTTCGCGGAATGCTATATAATTAACTCGTATAATACCGTGGTCTCTCTGTCTTTTACTCGTATTAGCTCCGCTGAATTCTTCCGTCCCGAGATTAATAGCTTCGTTTACTATTTGAAAAATGCCAAAAATCAATTTCATAACTGGTTCGAGTTCTTGCCCTTGCACTTTTCAGAAATAATTCATTTATAATATCTTTTTGAAATTCGTTTTATTTTGCTGCTTCAATTAATTGTGTAATTAAAAGCATTCCAAAACACTTCACAAGAAATCTGCTTGTTTGTTTTGTTAAAAACAAACAAGTACCTGTACATTGATATCTCTCTTCTAGGAATTAATAAATGTACATTTTATAATAAATGCTGGGTGATAGAATGTAGTAATTTTCCAAAAAGTATCTTCATACGAAGAAACAAGAGAAATAAAATTTCATTTTTCCACTCACAAATACCAATCGAACAAGTCACTGTACATCGGCTTTAAACTTTCTCGTGTTCAAGTTGAGGGGAAAAATCAAACAAAATTATCTCCCAGCGAGTCGAGGGCTCCGACAAAACAGAGAAAAACAACTCGTAAAACCGTTAAATCGCGACGTTCACTTTATTCTCTCTCTCTCCCTCTCTCCCCTCGTCACGAGAAAGAAACAAAGAAAATTTCGAGCATTTTATCGAAGTTAAGTCCAAGCCCGGAGAGAAGCAGAGGGACAGAGACAGCTAATTCCGCTCGCGGAAGTTAGTTCGCCGGGAGCGGCGTCGTGGAAACGTTAAAACTCTCGAGCGAGAGAGGGAGAGAGAGAGAGAGAGAGAGAGGAGAAATGCAAGGTCCGCATTGTTTTGTAGGTTCGACCTCATGTACGGTGTGACGGAATTGGAGAAATTCCAGCAGCTGCCGGGGGTGGCGCTGCTCGAGGGACTACCGGACTCCGACCGGGACGAATTCATCCGCGACAGCCTCAAGGTAGGTAAATCGCGAGCGCGAGACACCTACGATGCCGCGCGAGACCCCTGAGAGAGCAGGCAGTCAGCCCGAGAGCGAGCTATTTGCTAGAAGCTCGCCTCTCCTATTCTCTTACGGGAGACTTTTTTGCGAGGATCTTGGAAATATTGCGCCGCTCTTGTAGCTACTTCTGGGACTGGAATTTTATTTGCACAGGCTATTTATCTACGTTCCTCAAGACATGAGTTTTCTGTTTTTAAATTTTTTAGGCCGGAGTTATTGCTTTTGTAGCTTCTACTGAGAAATGCATCGGTTTGGGCGTCGTACTGCCCTTACCTCGATTTTAAAATGTAACAAGACGAAATCATTGCTGCAATTATCTCGGTGGCTATATTAATAATAACTACATAAAAATTAAACATTATCAATTAATTATTCTGGTCTGACTACATCTGGATTTTTTCACTTGTTTATTTTTAGATTTATAATTAATACTAATTATTTGTAAAGTTATACAAATAGATTATTTTCCTTGATTATTTTACGATTGTATATAGGAAATTATGCATGGTTATCATCCACAGTTAGCATTGTTCAAACAAGTTTCACAATGCTAAATGTAGTTACGTATGATCGCATAAAATCATATATAATCACATGCATTTTCGACTAAATGGATTCATGCAAATTAACGCTGCCATTTTGAATGTAGCGTCAAACTGCTCATGAGAATACCAAAGGAACAAAAAAAAAACATAACTGTCCTTAATATCTATCCACGTCTCAGAAATACTTTAAATTCTCTCCTCACAAATATTTATTGAATCGCGCAAGTAAAAAACGACAGCGCTCGCGATCTTCCTCATAATCCGGCGCGTTGGCACAACTCTTACGTCTCGGCTTTTCGCAGGCCAGCCACGAGCTGGACGTGGACGAGATTCTGCGCCGCACACTGAAGCATTACAAGGCGCGCAGAGCCGCCGGAGACAATCGTCGGAACCGCGATCTCGCCCTCGAGGCCATCTCCGACAGCAACGTTGTCGCGCCTCTTATTGCCATGGCCAAGCGGCATTCCAAGGCCAATCCGAAGAGTTATATGTATGTTTTCTCACACACGAGGAGCTTTCAGGATGAGTTTGGCGATGATTACGGGGTGAGTATTTGGGCGTAAGTGTTTTAGATAATAAAAGAAGTTTAATCTTATCCTTTGAACTACTTTAAAAAATAATTTTTCGAAAATCTCTATGATTTGTTCTTCACATTCGTACAAAACTGGAAGGAATAAAAACATAATATGAAACACGATTTTAGTTTTGAATTCCACTTGAGTAAATGGTAGCCAAATAATCGAGTGAAACGTAACGTTTTTTAACTGAAAGATGACATTTTTAAATGTTTTTTTGCTTACCTTTGTTTCTGTTCGATGGAAAATATTAACATGACAGTTTATCAAGTGGAAGGAATATTTGAAATAATAAAAAAATTACCATGAAAAATTATTATTCTTGTTTTATTAAAAGCAGATTTTAAAAAGATTACTTTTAAAATAAATTTTCATTAAATTCAATCTCATTCAGTTATTTCACAAATTTTTATTTCAAATGTATTATCAAGAACACCACTTATGAAAATGTAAAAAAGTTTTGAAAAAATTTACAAAATGAAATCGGTACATTTATGATATAAAAAAATTAATTTTACTGTCTTTTTTAATTTAACTGCAAAACTGAATATTATGTCAATAATTCTCAATTTCCTCTCAAAACTTGACAGCACATGAAGCTTCTTTACCCCTCTTCACTGTTCTCACATGAAACCGCAGGATAAAATTTCAAAAAGTAGCCGTTAATAATCTCCGTTAAGGGAAAAGCGTGCACATCAAACAGACGTGGGGTTAGAAAATATTCAGCAGTTTTTGTTTCTCCGCGAAAACAGATCCGGCAAACGGTGCACGGCGAGGAGTTGCAGTACGTGCTCGGGGCGCCGCTTTACGCTGACGGCCACCTCCTGAGTGGAGCCTACAGCGTCGGCGAAAAACTCCTGTCGAAGGCCATGATGGACTGGTGGTGCAATTTCGCCTATTCTGGGTAAGTTGCGTTTGTATAAGTATTGCTCTTAAGCTACTGATTTGATGATACTTTATTAATCATTATTGACATTAATGATTTGGAATCAGAAGTAGAAGAAAGGAGGACACTTATTAATAAGTAGTTAACACTTTGTAAGCTATTATAAAAACCTGCTTTTATAAAATAAATCGTAGAAATAAAATATCACAATTAACTTTTTAACTTTTAAATTTAAATAAAATTTAATTTTCGATTAAAAGTTATGTATATCAAACTCTTTTTTATATCCCGAATGATTCGTAATTTTAATTTAGTTTCTACGATTATAATGCATAAATTAATCAACTTAATTAATTTACCAGTAAAAGATGTGAAATAATTTATTTCCAATGAAAAAAAATTTATTTCAATTTGAAAGTATATGAACTGCAATTTACTGCACGGATTTTAATTAAAATCAATACACATCTGTGGTTTTTGAAAGCGAAAAGAATATTAATTCAAAGAACTTTTTACTCTTAAAACTTCAAAGAGAAATTTATTTGATATTGATACATATTTAAAATAAAACACTGGCCTTAATATCTGTGTATCGGACTTTTTTTCATAAATATAAACTCGCACATCATATAAATATGCATTAAGTAGGATCGACATATTTATTTGACTTAAATACAACATTTTTACTGTACATATATCGATTTGACAAAATTAATTTACCTGGGAACAATAATCGGTTATAAATCTCGCAATGATGTATCAATGACCCAGATTGCACATTTTTTTGCAGCTTCTGCATCAAATATTCTGCTAATTAATTTTTAGACTTTGTTCATACGTAAAAATGCCCCAAAATTCGTTTGTATGAGAGAAAATGTACGCATATGTACTGAGCTAAAGTCAAAATTAAATTTTTAATTTAATTAAAATTCTTCTACATGTAATTATTTATTCAAAATTTTCACCTAAACGTACCTTCTCTTTTTGAAGAAAATTAAAAAATCTATAAACAAAATTCTAGCTTCAAAAAGACAAAAGAAAAGACAAAATCCGATAAGAGAATGGCGAGAAACTTTCCGAAAAATCCGAAATCTCGAGCCGTCAATTAATCCACTAAAGTCCGCAGCGGAAAAGTGAAAAGGTAAATCCAAGAAGTCACTGGCAGAGCAATATAAATCAATCGTTTCACCTGAGCAACTGCGAGAGAGCGCATTTCCTTAAGTGAAAGTCCAAAAGTCGAACCTCCTCGCCGTAAATTAATCTCCCCACTTCCGGTATTAAGCGAATGAAAAAGCGGCCATAAATTAATACAAGCCCGAAAGTCGGGGCGACGAAACTTTCCCCCCTCCGGAAGATAATACATTCTCGTTTTTCCTAAATTCGCAGAGACCCGAGCACGGCGCGGCTGCCGCCCGGGCGACTCTCCCACCTGCGGGAGGACCTGAGGAGTGGCTCGCCCTATCACAAGCTGGAGTGGCCAGAGTTCGAGCCCGAGAGCCAGGCGTACTTTAATCTCAGTAAGTCGCTCGAGACGAGAGAGGGAAAAGAGAGAGAGCGGGGGAGGCCGATCTTTGACCACATTATGATCGGGTCACGTTCCCCCCGACGGTTAATGCGGACATTAGTCCGATTGGCAATTGATAATTGAGGCTCGCGAGGACGGACGTTGTACGTGGCTCCGGAGCCGCGCTGACGTCGCGCCATTTCGTTAATTGCCCGGCTACCGGGCGTCAGCGTGTTTTTTGGGATTTAACCTATTGTGCGTCGATGGGGAAGCTACCTTTCTTGAATTTCTTGGATTGAAAGAAGCTTTTCTTTAAACTAAGATTTTAAATGCTCGTTGGGTTTTTCATTTCTTTTTCATTGCTAAACTTGGTGAAACGGTTAAAGTATTAAATAGTATTTTAGTACAGTAGTATTTTACTTCAAAACGATTAAAAGTAATACGTAGATGATTAAATGACACTTTTAAAACGATTGAGCATATTAGACTATTTCTTTTGAAGCTTAATAAAAAAACTCAAGTTTCTTTTCTCTTTTGAACAAAATCAATTTACTACATCAAACGCTGTTTGATATCAGATTTCCAGTATTTTATTATATTACACAGTTAGGCAACTTCCTTGTAAAAATATATGATTTTATGGCGTATTAAAGTTTTCTTACAACGCACCTTTAAAAAGAATTCAGTTTCTATTAAAGATCAAAAAAATTAATAGTCTAAAAACTGCTAAGTATTAATTTAAACGGTATTCAATTAAAAATTTGTTTCAAAGTTTAAACTGCTACTTTACTGTCTTCAATCAGTATTTAACGTTAGTCAGTTTTCAATTTGAACGTTTTCATTAATCAAGCAGAAATACTAATAGAGATAAAAATTCGGTAAACTGTGACACGTCAATCGTGAAACATTTAATTAAAAACCGGTGTATTACGTCTCAGCCAAAAAACTCCACCAACTGATAAGCGTTCGATACGTAAGCCTCTTAAAGCGTAACTTCAATAATCCAAACATTAACCCGGATAAACAGAAATCCAATATTTCTATATCCGCGATGCCTCCTTCCCTCTCTAACTCCGCTTCGCCAGGAAAAGCGCGACACGTAAAGAGAATAAAAAAAAGAGAGAAAGAGAGAGAGAGAGAGAGAGAGAGAGAGAGAGAGAGAGAGAGAGAGAGAGAGAGAGAGAGAGAGAGAGAGAGAGAGAAAATCCAACGGCACACCGCTTTTGCAGCGACACCGCCGCAGAAAGGCCGTCGTTATCGGGCCGCGGAAATGGAGTTCTGGAACGAGGCAATCCCGGACCTGCTGAGACGACCCAAGCCCGAGTTGCAGCAGCAGCAGCAGCAGCAGCAGCGGGGCGGGAGGTCCACCTCCACGGAGCGCCCCAGAGATGGAAGCAGCAGCAGCAGCAGCAGCGTGCCGGCCAACGTGGTCGTGGTCAACGGCCGCGATAATGCAACTGAGCAGACCGAGCCCGAGGCCCCCTCGAATCTCGGCGCCGACGGGAAAGCCGATAAAGCCGACGACGTGAGTATGACGAGCGCGATTTCGCGGATTTCCACTCTCGCACGCTTTGCCCCGCCGAGAGCGAGTGCTCTAACCTTTTTATGCCCGGGATTTTTGAGACTGCCGCCCGAGCTGCGCGGAATGGGGAGATGAGTTAAAGGGATAGAACGATTATCGCCGAGCTTTGATGGCTCGGGGTTAGATCTAATTTTTTTTTTTTTTATATATATAATTCCGGGTAATTAGTACAAAATTACGTTATAAAAATGTACCTTTTCTAATAATAAGGATGTGAAATTTTAGAAACAGTTTTTAAATTATACTTAGTAAGAATTAAAATGCTTTCTATATTATAAATCAAAAAACATTTGTAAATAAGTATTTCCATTATTTTATACTTGTAGAAATTAACGATTGCTATAAATTAATCCATCACATTCCCGCAGTAAACATTTACTTTTAATACGGATGCAAAAAAATAATGAGAAACTTTTTTGTGTGTATTTACGGAGCAATTTATTATCGTTGTAATTAAACTCTCCTAACGTGGATTTATCTCCTTCAGAAAATACATTACCTTTCGAATGTGCAACGAACACTCATTTACGCCCGAGACCCTTACCTTTGAGCTTGGCAGCACTACACTTCGATCCAGCTAATATTTCATCATTACAAACATTCCTTTGTCAAGAAACAGCGTAGTCTCCCAATGACACAAGTGGCAACTATCGATTCTACCGCGCGCACATCGCGCTTGTCTGGTATCCGCTGTAACGTTAATCCCCCTTTTGAGCGGCGCGGTATAACGGAGTACGCTACATCTTCCCCCCATTAAGCTCTCTTTCTCACTGGCCCTGTTTTTCCACTGCAGCAGCAGAAATCTAGCGAGGGAGATGGCGGCGGCGGCGGTGGCGGAGCTCTGAGAAACAGCTCAGCCGTCTCGCTGGTAATCGGCTTCGGCGTCGTCTTCCTGCTAATTAACGCGACGGCTCTGGTCTACCTCTACCACAAGCGGCAGCGAATGCGCAAGAAGGCCAGTAATCTCCTGGCTGCTCAGACGAGCCGCCGCTCTGGAAATACGTGCGGGGGTGCGGCTGGAGGGAACGTCGATGGCGGCACGACGCTGGTCAGGAGATCGAAGAGCAAAGGGGAACAGCAGCCCCGAGAATTGGGATACTGCAACAGTGCCAGCAAACCCGACATAAGAGACCTTATCAAAAACGATAAGGCCTACGATAATAACTCCAACTTCGGCAGGAGGTCAAGGGAGAACTCCTCCTCCACCATCGATACCAGGATCAAGGTCAGAGAGTGGATTCAACAAGAAATTGTTCATAGGTAAGTTATAAAGTTAGCTTTGTAAAAAAGAAGTCTCTAAATATTAAAAACATTGTAGTTCAAGTGCACGTTGGAGTACAGTTTGAAGTTGAACTTTGAAATTAAAGAGATATTATATTCCGAGTTACTTCCCTGGTAGAGATGGAAAACATTAAATATCTATTTATAAGGTATTTTCAAAAATTTTACGTATAAAATTGGTATTTTTACTTCCTAGTTAACTAACTTTAATGTAACGATTTTTTTCATGGTCGGCGGACTTTTAAACTAGTTTGA
>JAWWEO010020027.1:0-11536 GCA_035582975.1 Ormyrus labotus | reverse complement strand
ATGCGAATTAATTATATTTTTTTTTCGTATTATCGTATTTATTTATTATCATTAAATATTATTATTGAAGTTCTCTCGTGATCGATGGTTCCATTTGTATAAGTTCCAAAATTGTCATGTCAAAAATCTTATTTGGGTAAGTGGTTAACGCGTCCGATTGCCAAGTCGAAGGTCCCGGGATCGAGCCCAGACGCCGTAAAAAAAAATTATTATTTCTATCATTGAATTTGTTTTCACATGGGATTTCAATAATGCAATATTATTTCTGGAAATACGAACAACGGAAATAAAATTTTTTTAAATTTAAACTCACATTCAAAAAAATTACTATATAGGTATAGCAAATGATATAATTTTTGAGTATGTCCTCGCGTTACTATAAAATATAGTAATTTTTATTATATGATATATTCAATTTGCTTATGACATTTTTCTCAGTGTAAAAGATGATTATTGGGGGCAGCTACTAAAGAATAAATCCTTTTATAAAAGTCATGATCGGAAAAAGTGACTGGATCTAAGATACAATTTAATTGGTTGTTGAATTTGGTGATAAAATTCAAAATACGCCAATTTTTAATTTTAACATAAAAGAAAAAGGGTTTGATAATTGAGATAGAAATTAAAAAAGAGATTCTCTGCAATAATTGTATATCAATATTGTGTTCAGATATGTTGATAGTTTTGAACCTCAATTTAGTATTGGTATTACTTTTAGAAATTACAGAGACAGTGTACCGGATAACATTAATATAAGGATTGAAAACAATAAAATTAAAAGAGTAGAGTGGCATAAATATTTAGGTTTAATTTTTGACTTAACATGAAATGGGATAAGCACATAGAAATCATAACAAACAAATTTAGATATTTAATACGAGTTTTCTCCAAACTTTCAAGCATTATGCGGTATGATGTATGATTAATGATGTATTATGCCTTTTTCCACAACAGTGCTACTTATGGCATTTTATTCTGGGGTAGCGCAAACAAAACCAGTATTAATTTATTAGAAAGGTTACAAGCTAGAATACTAAAAATTATTACCAAGAACAAATTTGTGGAAAAGAATTATCCAATGAATATAAAGCAATCTTTTTCTTACGAAGCTATCATTTATCACTACAATATACTAAGAAATATGTACTGTCAAAAGAACACTAATACTAGGAATAAAAGTATACAATTACCAAAAATAACTAAGACGGTTAGCAAAAAGAGTAGTTATATAGAAGCTATTAAAATTTTCAATGATCTGCCAAATGAATTAAAAGACTTAGAATGTAGTAAAAAGACAATAAATAATAAACTAAAAACGTAGATCAAATCTAAATTTTAAGTGTTATTCGTTACTTAAATTGTATTTATAAATTATGTATAATGTTTTGCGTTGAACCGTTTTAAAGTATACAAAGCGTTATAAATAAAAAATTTAATTATTAGCGTTAAGTAGTAAGTAAGTTTTTTCTTTTTTGTTTGTACCAGACCTATGCACAGGTAAATATATTTTACCTCTATACGATCTTTTTACACTGTAACCTATTTTTAATAACAGGATTAGTACTGATGTAAACTGGTTTCAATAAATAAATAAAATAAAATAAATAAAATATTCTTATTAGCGATGTCTCTTAAGAGAAGATTTGTTTAATCAACTTCAATTATTGTCTTGACTTAAAAAAGAAAAGTATCCGGACAAGTTACAAAAATCTACTCGCCCGTATTTCTTTTATTAGTAAACCGCAAAAAGCGTCGTGATTCAATTCAGGAGTTGATTCGCGTCAAAAAATTGACCATACCTATTTCTAACCTAAGGCAACGGTCCGCCCAGTGCAAATAATCAATGGGATTCAATCTGAATTCACATGGAATCCATGTAGAATCAGACTGAATCCGACTGATTTTTTCAACTACGCGCTAATTTGAGTTCACACGCATTCTAACTTAATATGTTTAAGCCCTTTGAAAGGGAAGTAATAAAAAGAATTTAATTTAATTAAATTTACTTTAAGTTCCAATGCAGCTCTTGACAATCAATCTCTATAGACAATCATGTAAGATTTCTAACGTATCAATATATATCGTTATTGTTAATTCATTTTCATTTTCCATGAGAATCCATCTATCGTAAACCGTTTTATTTCGACTTTACTTTCCAGTTACAATTTTTCTAAGAGACCAGTTAAATGTATGCGCTTCGCGCGCTCAAATTTTTTATTACGCATATTAGGAATTCATTCATTATATACATTAAAAATATTTTTTCTATTGTAATTTCATAAATCCTTAATAATTGAGATAATGTAGAACTTTTAACCATAATATACACGTCGTACTAAATTTTCAGGTTAAAAATTCGAAATTTATTTAAATATTTTTTATTATGAAGTATTAAATAGAAAATAAAAACCAATAACAATATTAGCACATCATTACTTTTAAGTCTTTTTTATTTTCTATTCTAATTTTCAAAACTCTACTTTTAATTATTAAACGTTTAAAAATTCGATTTGCTTTAAATTTTGCCGCTTTAATTCAACAACCAATCACAGTGAGTTGACTCAAAACATCCGGCTTCAAATTTCGATGAGTTTACATAATTTATTTCAAATAATAACTCTAACTTTCTAACATTGTATATAAAATGAACGTCAACAAAATTAAAAAAGCACATAAGAAACATGAAAATGATTTAGCAGTAAATTTAAGAGACAAAGAGGCTATTCTTGAACGTATAATTAATAATAATCATAACAATATCAGAGTTATAGACCAAGAAAACATCTTAAATAAACGACTTCTATTCGAAATGATATTTATTCTATCAACAAAAAATCCGGTTAACAGATTTTATCAAAGGCCTATAATTTTGTTAAGGACTGAACTTCATCACGATGTAACTGCATTTTCATACAATTTTAAATGTACTAGTATCAGTATAAGTGCGTATAAACTTATATGTATATACAATATACTATAATACAAAAAAAACAAATTATTGAAATATCAATTCTTGTATTGACATAAAATTTCCTTTATTTATACTGTTTGTCAATCAAGAACATTTAATAATGCTATGCCGTTCTACCTTTAGTGTTTTTGAGATTGATAAATAATATGTTGATAAATAGTATGATTGATAAATAGTATGTAATAACAAGATGTTGCTGTATGTAAGATTAATATCCTTATAAAGTATATTCCGTTATATAAGTCTTTCTACAAACATTCACTAACAAAGATGAAAAGTTGAGAAACTTTTTTTCAAGCATTCCTGGTTTTTATTATTCTTCATGTCAAGTGACGGTGCTTGTTAATATTTATATTTAGTTTCAGCACATCACTTTTTTTTAATTGAGACAAAAACTGCAGATAATATTTATTCGCTCATAACTATTTATTGAAGTACTAAGTAAATTGCAGCATAACTCCGTATCTAATGAAGATTGCGTGAAAAATAGTCTTCGATTTTCCAAATGAAAAAAAGTATAGAAAAGTATCCTTTATAAAATATAAATAAAATTATAATCTAAATGTTAATATCAATAAAAATGTAAAATTGTAAATAGAAAAGATTAGGGCATAAAGCATAAATTTTTTTAAAACTAACTTTTCGAGAATTCAAAATTTCGAAAATCATTGTTCAATGAGCAAAATATTCAGAATATTCTGTTAAAAAGGGATTTGTTTAAAATGTTCATGTTGCAAGCCCACACAATTTTTGTTAATGAAAAGAGTATGTTGATGACGAAAAATAGAATAAAACATTTGGTAAAAATTTTCATCATCTTTATTCTTACAAGAAAAAGAAAATAATTGTGGTATTAAAAATGTGAAAGAGTAAAATATTTGGTTTCATTAATATTTTTTTCCATGGCGAAGAAGCAGTGTGCGTGAACCGCGTCTATCTTGACACGCGAGAAGGCAATCGCATTTATCTGACGCTTTCATTGGCGTGAAAGGCAAACTAGTGCGTTATTGCGATACTTTGTTCCGGCGAGGCGAACAGCCAAGTGAGTCAAACAGAGAAAGGTAACAAGCGAACAGTTTCTTTCTAAATCTCGTCTGCTTGTAATCTGGTGTCGGATTGTCCAATATTGTTTGTTTTCTTTCGTCCACGAATTTTACAGCTGTACGTGCATTCACTCGAATCTGAATTTCTCTCTAATTCTTAAATCAGTCTTTGTTAACCGGATGTTTTAGCGCTTTACTTTTTGAATTTCGTCCACCTACTTCGAGACACGATTGTTTAACAATCACTTAACTGCACTCCGCGCGGTTTTCGAAAGAACTGACACTCTTCCCAGTTGTTAGAAACGATGAGAAAACTTTGAACCAACTGGGACGGGAAGATGTACAACAAGAAATCGAAAGTACTTTCAAAAAACATAAAACGCTTTCGGAAGTTGGAGTATGAAAAACAAGTAAATGGCCTTTCACCGCACAAACACTTAACTGTACGATTTTTCTAAAGTAATTAATTATTTTTTTACTATTATTATTAAATTAAATCTAAAAAGAAAGTGATCTAACCTCAAAATAGTGCTGCTGATTCATGACGACCTTATAAAGAGGGCAGTCGTCCCGGTTTACATCCTGGGCAATCAATTGAGATTGCTCGTTCTCGTACAGATTGAGTCGGTAGCTGCTGGGCAGCGAGGCTGCGGTCGCATGTACAACGCTGCTTGACAGCTGAGCCGGCAGCACTGGTCGCCAGGACTGCGAGATTGCTGCCTCGAGCAGTGGCAGAAGCAGCAATCCCAAAATGCTCCCAGACTTCGTACCCATAGTGCGAAATTGAGTGAAAATTTAGCTGTCGGAGGTAGGCTTGGCAATGGGTTAGCAGCGCACGACCATCATCGCGCAAACGTTTCAGGCAGACTGCGACAAGTCGTGCCCGAGCCGCGAAGGGCAGTCAAGAAATCAGCCTCTCTCTCGGCCGATTCGCGATTGCATGAGCGGAGCTCGAACTCTTGCGTCAAGCACATAGGCTCTGCTCCGCAGGGCAATTAGGCGTGCTGCTCGTCTGCGAACGCAACTTTCTCCAAGCGATCGTGCCAAAATAAATACGTGTTACACGATTACACTCTCACCGGTGCGGACGACCGCAAGCTCTCTGCTCAGCCACCGATCGATGTAAATTTTATTTGTGCCTCGCGAGACACGTCCTTCTATTTATGGCTTCGATCTTCCGCTCTTGCTCTTTATTTTGTTGCTGAAGGAAAATTGTAGCCTCCTCGCATAAACTAGGCAGTTTTGATTTTCACCATCAAAAAAGTTTTTAACGGAAATACAGTTTTTTTCTTACTTTCCCTCTCTTTGCAGAAGTAAATAACATTCTTAATTCTTGCAACAGTTTTAAGAATTCAGGTCTCAATCAACTGACCTGTCTATTTAAGGAAACTGTAACAATTACTTTCATTTCCATTTAGTTACTATCTAATTTATAAGTAGTCGGATGAAAAAATAACGGAAAGTTGACTTTAACACTTTTTATTGAAATTGTATTTTTTAGCTCCAGATTTTATGTACGAGACCAGTTTTCCAAAATGACAAGACCCACTTTCATTTTTTGCGTAGGTATTTACATTCTGGTGAACTGAAATCTGGCGCAAAAGCTTAAAACTTTTATTGCATCAAGAAACCGGTTAGAAATTCCATATATTGATAAAGAATTATTCAATCGGATCTAACGTAATCTATTACAGACGTTTGAAACATTTAAAAAACGACATATGGCTGCAATGATACGGAAAATTTTTCTTACTACATTTTTAGCGACCTTGATATTGCAAAAATTAAAAATTATTGAAAGTAAGCAAAATTTTAAATAATCAGGATCCTAAAAATCTTCGCTTTTGATAAATTTTCGATAACTTTATCGATGGTATAAAATACGTGATTAAAATATTTTTAAATTGAACTTAAATTGAAATCGGAACTTGACTTTATCGAAAGCTCTATTCTAACGATCATTGTTCCTTTGTAGTTTACTACATTTCTGTGTAAGTTCAAGATGTAATGACATAATCTGTCTAAAAGATGTTTAAGTAATAATTACTCTTGACCGTATGGACTTAAGCTGAATTTTATTTTCTGCTATTATAAAAAACATATCGACAGTCTGTCCTACTATCGAATCAGAAATTTTCATATACTGTAAGAAAATTCTTATGAAATACTTTCATTATCTTAATTGTTTCGAATTCGTCTAACAATCTATTATTTTACAAAATCTGTATAACTAAATTATGTATACATAAATAGAGCAGAAGATACTTAGAATAAGAACAAATGCATACCGTAGTAGAAATGTTAAGCAGTTTTTAGCCAATTCTTAGCTTGTTTTGTAGTTGAAAATAAGAAATTGCTATTATTTTTTGTCAAATAATTAAATATGTTTGCTCGTGAATATTTCAGTGTAACGATATTTTATCTTTTAAAATTATTTTCTAATTGTTTTTATTTAATTTGAACATCAATTTTAACTAAAAAGCGTTCCATTTAAAATACACGTTAACCAGACCAACTGGTTAATTTTTAAGAGGGTAATATAAAAAGGATTTCTCGATGTAGAAATAAAAATTTTAAAGACAAAGAAAAATAATAATTTTAAAAATTGTAAGCACAAAGCTCCATTAAATATTTTCATACTAGGAGTACCGTAGAAACTAATAATAAATTAGCGAAATTCTGTTTTTTTGAAATGCAAGCTGAAAAAATGCAGATATTCACAAAAAAAAAACAAAATTATTTATTGTAAGTAACAATTTAATTTGATCAAACTGTCTGACGACTTACCTTTGACATAAATCATTTTAACAACAGTAATTTTATATTTACATGGGTACATGAGGTGATAGAATATGAATCTTGTTAATTTAAATAACTTGCTTTCTAAAAGTTAAAATGTCCATCAAGTTTTAGAGAAAAATAATCTTTGCACATGGAGCGTCTTATGGACACGGAATGTTCGTACCAAAAATCGAAAGAATTAGTCGATATGTTTCGTTGTAATCGTGAGACAAGCTCATAGACAAAGTGCCAAACAGTCGAGTACAACTGACTTTTGCTCGTTTAACATGACTTACCTTAGCCATGCGGTTGGAGGCTTTCACTAACATATTATCAGATATCTTGGTTTTCCAGTCAGTCGTTTTTCGGCCAAGTTTTAAAACGTTTACAAGTGTATTTTTGATATGTTTACACCTAATTATCAATTAGAATAAAAGTTACACTGTTATGCATTGAAAATAATTTTATCTAAATTTTTCAAATACATTATTTTGAGATAATTTACTTTAATGATTTGTACACGTATTAAATTCTGCATAAGAATAATTGCATAAAAATGAGGGTCTCAACCAAATACAGATTACAAAACCATTTAAATCCAAATATATTCGAACATAACTTCTAACAGATGTCAATTTTTTTTTTTAGGTAGCACATTTTTCCTCATAATTGCAACATACAGCAACATCCGATAAAAAAATGCCTCAAAAAATGATACCGTAACAAAAATATAGAATTATATAGTGGATACATTTAATTTCGAAATTTAACGTATTTTCATACTAATTAAGAACAAAAATGAAAATTATAGATTGATTGATTATGAATTATACATTTATTACAGTTTCTTTGTAAATGATTACAAATGATATTAGATTAAAAACAATTGTTTCTTCCACTACTAATAAGATAAATATCAGACGGACAACAAAATCGAAAGTTCTACGGATTATCTCATATCCGTAGAAATTCGAATTTGGAAATTTAAAAAACAATACTTTTTCTGTGCTTAAACACTTTTTCTTTGCTTATTATTACTCGAATACATTGCAATCCACTTTCCCAATCATTAATCTAACACTTGCTTTCCATTAAAATTTTGAAACTTTGAGCTCGATTGTCAAATTCAACCTTTTTTAGCATAGTTGAATTATAAATTTTCAAAATCTCTTTCGAAGAGAAAAGAAGATAGCATCGAGAGTACAATTATCAAAAAAAAGAAGCAAATTACGTTCAGCACGCGCGAATTTGCTAACGTCACGTGCCATTTGTATTTTAAGTAAATCGATAATTGACTAGAGTCAATGCTATTATGAATTACAATTTCAATGGGTGTAAGATCTGAGTAAAAGTAAAATATTAAGTAGTCCATATAATTGTGAAACTTGGGACCAGAGGCAAATTCAGTAGCAGCAATGGCCGTTCGTTTTTAACCCAGATCCGCTTCCTCTTACGAAAGCTCCTGGTCTCTCTTTCTCTCTCTCTCTCTCTCTCTCTCTCTCTCTCTCTCTCTCTCTCTCTCTCTCTCTCTCACTCTTACTTTTTCTCAACCTCTGGGGCGATTTGGAATAGAGATCGAGTATGGGACCCCAAGGCTTTGTCGTGCTGCTACTGGAAATTCTAATAGGACTTTTCTACATTTTCGGAACATCTGATAATGTTAATTTTATGCTCTAACTCGGAAATGGACTCGTCTCTTTCCCTGAATCTGCAGTTTAAAATAATTCTATCCATATTGAATTATTAAATAGATTCTTACGCTAAATTTCTTAATTTTTTTTTATAAAAACCTAGTCTAAATTTTTAAGATTGAACTTTTGTCCATTAAAATTGTTTTTAACTGATGTTCGTGTCTTTGAACTTCTTTATAAAGTACTTTTTTACAGTCATTCTTAATCATTTAATTCTCTACTTTTTGCAAATTTTTATGCGACATTATGGGATTCTGTATAACTAATGGTCATGTAAACGTGGAAAAATATATTACGTATCGTTATTAATTTACAAGTTCAATCTATTGGAAAAGAATCTGATTGTTAGATGAACTACCGCAATAATAATAAAATAAAATAATAATAAAGAGTTCCAAACAATTAATTGAACTTGATGATAAATTACCAACAAAATAACTATCAAAATGTTAAGATTTATAATTAATTTTAATTTTAATTATATAAGCAATTTAAATAATTTCAACTATTTTAACTATTTAATTAATTTTTCCGCAGTTGCTGACTGATTAAGGCAATTGTGCATTATATTTAGAAATAACTTCTTTAAAACAGGATAACTTATTAAGAATATCTACTTTTTTGAAGATTATAAATATTTTTTTATTTTGGCGGCAAATAAAAAATGATGTTAGCGTAGAATTCGTGCTACTATAATCAATATAATAAAAATATTCATTTTCACTTTCTACATCAGATGCTTTAGTAATACATATTTTTGGTTATACATCATACCCATAATGCTTTATATTTCGAATTGAATAATGCAGTTATTACTGCTATCAATACGAAAATAAATAAAAAATCTCTTTTTCCAATTTAAGAAGTAAACCATTAATTATCCAATTGAAGAAGTAAACCATTAAAGATTTATCTTCGCAAGTACGAATGTTATTTCTTTCTAATAAAGTTGATTTTCTTTTTAAATTTATTACACTAGGTAAGAAAACCATAAAAACAATTCTTTCCGCGCGTAATTCACTGATGACTTGCCAGTGGTTTCCAAGAGTTGTTTTTATTATAATGGAAATCTTCTTATTATAAATATGAGGCCTTTGTTATCAGAAATAGTTGGACGTTTGTTAATTTTTCTTTGCGTGAAATTAACTGCTTTCCACAATCATGCGGAGAATTCCAACGAGTTTTAACTGGCCATTGTAAATTACATTTCAAACAAGCAGTAATAATTTCATATTTTTTGGAAGAATTTACATTTTCATGAACTCTTTTTATATCGTCAATTAAAGCTATATTGACTATTAATAAATCTATCGGTTAAAAATTAAAATGGTAATTTCCCAGCGCAAATTAAGAATTTTTAAAACTCAATACCACACGCCTTCTGATCATAAAAAAGTCATAAAACCCGATTAATACAGCCACACTCGTCAAAAAGGGAAATAAGCTTACACGAAGATAAATTTTTTGGTAAACATTACTATTTTCCTCGGTAATTGGAGGACATACTGTCATATTTACAATATTCATAAGTTACTTTAGTAATATTTACTGATTATTTCATCAATTTTATCAGAAGACCTAGTAAATTTTACGCTCAGACATAGTAAAATTTATAAAAATTAACTTTTATGAAATAATTTTTAATTTTTATTAAGGAAGTTTTGTAATTTTACTATTTTCTTAGTAAAAAGTGCTAACTTTTTGGTTAAAAAATATAAAATTGAAAATATTAAATTTTAACTCTGAAATTTTGACAAATGAATCAACTAAAAGAAGTAAACCTCCGCTAGAAGTCGCTCGAATCAAATTTGACGTATTTTTTTTCCGTAACATTATATTATTAAACTGTAATATACAATGTAACAATTTTTTCTTCAATAATCTACTATAAATAAATTGTGAAGAATTGTCGATATTTTGTTAAATATTAATTACCTTTCGTAATTATTATTAGTGAGCTGACAATTTAAGGCAGTTAATGCATCAGATCCGAAAATATTTTAAAATCTTCAAATGCCTTGTGTACAAACCACACCTTGCCTTGTAGCGCGTGTTAGTGCGTCCGACTACCGGACCGTGGATCCATCAGGTTCAATTCTCGCCGTCGTCAAAAAATTATTTTATTTAATTACACAGCCACACAAAAAAAATGTCAAAACCCATGGACCAGACCATGTACACCTTACGTTTTTGGGGTCGCTGAATCCGAATCCGTGGTCCGTTTGACCCCATCTCCTCAGGGTCAAGGTCATTTCAAGGTCAAATATACGAAATCATTGGCAACCACATTTGGCAGTATATAGATATGTTTTTGGGGTAGCTGACGAAATTTTGTAAATTTGACCTTGATATGACCTTGACTCTGAGGTGATGGGGTCAAACGGACCACGGATTCGGATTCAGCGACCTCAAAAACATAAGGTGTACATGGTCTGGTCCGTGAGTTTTGACATTTTTTTTTGTGTGGCTGTGTTATTTATTTCAATCTTAAAAATAAATATAAAAAAAACTTGATATCGAGTTTCCGTCGATTTAATACAAAAACAAAATTATTAGCATTTTCATCAGCATCTTAAAAATTACATATAAGATGCTAAAATTATTACTGTGTCAAGCAATAAATATTACTACTTTTCTCAACTGTTCAAAATCTGTTTTAATTGGATTGTAATTGGAACATAGATGTTTTTTTTTTGTAGTTATTTAATGTCGCATTCCCCTTTCGGCAATTAGCTACAGAGTTAACAATAGTCAGTAGATTAGAACACGTATTTTTACTTTTTTCTTCTGTAGGGTAGGATTATTGCGGTCGACGAGTTCGATTCCCACCACCGAAAAATCCGGCCATCATTTTCTTTTTTAAATGTTTTCGAAAATTTCGGACTAACAGGCGGATTCGAACCCGCGCCCTCAAGTAGTCTTGTCTTGGGAAGTTAAGTGCGCCGTTTACCGTGAGATAAATACACCGATACCTTAACCCTTTCGTGCACATAAGAGTTACAGCTATGGTGCGGGGAAACTGTTTATATTTTATAGGGTCCCGAGCCGCG
>JAWWEO010020026.1:0-11544 GCA_035582975.1 Ormyrus labotus | reverse complement strand
TATTTATATATATTAATTTATATATATAAATTTAAATTTGTAATAAACTGAGGCTAAATTTATAATAACTAAACTAAATTTATAATAAAATATACACATGCACATTATAAGTTTTTATAAATTTTTTCAACCCGGATTAAGATAAGTTATTACTTTAATATATGAAAATAATTATTTACTCTTACTATATGAATATTTTTCAAAACAATTACCTTTGTTGTTCATCCTTATTAAAAAAATACTTCAAAAAAGGTTAATTAAAATTTTAAAACCACTCTCACTTTTTAACCGTAAATCTGAACTTAGAAATATATAATGTATCATTCATTATAAAATTACTTTTGATGATAAGTTCTAATATTTTAATATCAAAATCATAATTACCTATTTTATTTGATTTTTTTTATTTCTATATGTAAAACAAAAACTGAATAAAAATGTATCTCGCTCGTCGTCTGCTACATTAATGCTAAAGCAAAACGCTTAGAGACCAAGAACTCACTGCTATAGATTCCTCTCGCGCTTGCGTGACTTTCAATATATCGATGAAATAATTGCAGTGCATAGACCATTCATAAAAATACCATGATTTACTTAATTTGAGAATCAGTATAGTCTAAAAATACATTTTATTAACCAATCTTAGTAGAACCTAATTAAATTGTTTCCATATCTACAGTAATTACAAAATTGCTAATCAAAATAAGAGAAAAACCAACCTTGTTTGTTCAACATTTTTAAAAAAGGGGTCGAAACGAATTGTAATTTTAGTTAATGGCTTCAAATTCACTAACATGCACTGCTTTGAAATTGCACTAATAAGACCTTTAGTACGAATTCGAACACCACTAAATGTAATGGACATCTTTTTAACGAATTCTAACCAGCTCTAAAAACTGGTCGTTACGATTTGTGGGTCGTGATCGACTCGATGAGCTACAATACAAGCAATTAATCACAGTAAAAGTAAAAGCAAAAAATAATTTTCAAACATGGAAAATAGAAAAAACTTTCCTCGCCAGATGGCAGACCTTGCAATTACTAGTCAGATCAGATAAAATAAAATGAGCGATCGAGGGAGTACAGCTGTACAAGACTGAAGAGTTGACTTAACTCGAAGAATGTGTATAGCAACTGAGTGACCGACGCGATGTTGCCATTTTACTTGACAAAAGTGCTTCGTTACGACGTTGTCTGTGCTCCAGAATTGAATAGTACACAGCTCAGATAACTGATTTGTTTAACTAAGATTTCATATTTTTATAATTGTTCTGAGCCGAATCAGAATAGCAAAATTGCGTGAATGATTAAAATAGTAATTAATAAATAATTCAGAGAGAAACAGCAATACCAGCATTTACCATCGTCGAATGTTTTAGTCAATCTTTGAAAAGAATATTTAAAAGTTGGTCGCACTGCGCCTGACTGAATGCCGACTGGACGACGCACTAAACTAACGCTACGGTAGAACGGCAGAAGCGCCCGTTGCAACGAAAGGGAGCAGCAGTTTCGTTTAGTGCGATCTGCTTTGTAGGGAGTGCATTGTGAGGGTAGTCCTTGGCTGAAATTTTTTATTTCTTACTTATTAGTAACACCGATTCAAATAAGCTTTTCAATTATGTATCCCGTTGTACCTCGTAAGTATTTATATACACTTTAATTGATCCGTAACGGTACTGTTTGAATGTAATTAGGGTGAGAGAGCAAATATTTATTGTCAATAATTAAAGAAAGATTAAGCCTTTTCCTATCAGGATCTTCTATCTTTTCTTCTTTCCTTAATTGAAATTTTTTTTATTTCAAGCTCTTAGTACGATTCATTTAGGTGATGTGCTCACCTAGCACCTCTCTCTCTCTCTCTCTCTCTCTTACTTTCTCTCCCACTCATTCATTTGCTCTTACCAGCTTATTCTTATTTCTAATAACATGAAATAATCCAAATGAAATTATAAAAAGTAATAGAACTGTAGATTTTTGCATTGTTAAACTGGAATAAAGAAAAACATGTCTACATATGCATTTGTACTCTTATGTACATGTACCTTATTTGTGTGTATATATATTTCATATTGCATACTTTCAACGTATATGTATCTTATAACTTAAAATCAATGGAAAATTCAATATTCATATAAACTTTATAATTCAATTTATAAATTTACAATTATCTTACTTTTTAAAAAAATTAAACTTTTTCTATTTTGCAGCCCCTCCTCCAGGAGCCACAACAAGCACTGCAGTAGGAACTGCTGGAACAACTGGCAGCAGTGTGGTAGCTCCTAGTACTCTAGGCCTAGTACCTACTCAACAAACACACACACCTCCTCAACCTCCTGATTTACCAAGTAAAGATATTAATTGCTCTGTATGTTGATTAAGCGGTTATTAATAATGTTTCATTGCTTTTAGTGTTTGCATGTCCACGAAGGCCAAATATTGGGCGAGAAGGCAGATTAATTGGCCTGAGAGCAAATCACTTTCAAATTACTATGCCACGTGGATTTGTTCATCATTATGATATTAATATTCAACCAGATAAATGCCCACGCAAAGTAAATAGAGAAATCATTGAAACTATGGTACATGCATACAGCAAAATTTTTGGGACTCTAAAACCAGTATTTGATGGTCGAAATAATTTATATACTCGAGACCCTTTGCCCATTGGTACTGATAAATTGGAATTAGAGGTATTTTTAATAAATTTTATAATGATAATTTTTTGTAAACAAATAGAAATAAATATATATATTTTTATAAGGTTATTTTACCTGGAGAGGGTAAAGATAGAGTATTTAGAGTTGTAATTAAGTGGGTAGCTCAAGTTTCTTTGTTTGCACTTGAAGAAGCTTTAGAAGGACGAACGAGACAGATTCCATATGACGCAATTCTTGCTTTGGATGTAGTGATGAGACATCTTCCATCTATGACTTACACACCTGTTGGACGATCCTTTTTCAGTACTCCAGATGGGTACTATCACCCACTTGGTGGAGGTAGAGAAGTATGGTTTGGTTTTCATCAATCAGTAAGACCTTCACAATGGAAAATGATGCTAAATATTGATGGTGACTTTAAAATTTCAAATTTAAAAAGGATTATTATAAAGTAAAAAGTTTAACAATCCAATTATTGTTTATTTTAGTTTCTGCTACTGCTTTTTACAAGGCACAACCAGTTATAGAGTTTATGTGTGAAGTACTTGATATTCGCGATATCAATGAACAGAAGAAACCATTAACTGACTCACAAAGAGTAAAATTTACAAAAGAAATCAAAGGACTTAAAATTGAAATTACCCATTGTGGTACTATGAGAAGAAAATACAGAGTTTGCAATGTCACTCGTAAACCAGCTCAAATGCAATCGTAAGTATACTTCTACAAACATTTTTTAAGATATTACTACTAATTGATTTTTAAATATAAATAATAGTTTGTTTACTTGTATTACTTTATTACTTTACTATCCCTGCTGCTACCAAACTACCAAACTACAATATTACTTGATATAAATTGGTTCATAATCCTTAAAATTGACTAAATAAATAAATAATTTCACAGATTTCCTCTGCAGTTAGAAAACGGGCAAACAGTTGAATGTACAGTTTCTAAATACTTTTTAGATAAATATAAAATGAAATTACGTTATCCTCATCTTCCATGTCTTCAAGTTGGGCAAGAGCATAAACACACTTATTTACCTTTGGAGGTATATTTTTCTTTAATTTTATACCAAACTATAAAATGAAAAATATGTTTTTATTAATAATCTTTTAATTTTCAGGTGTGCAACATTGTAGCAGGACAAAGATGTATAAAAAAATTAACAGACATGCAGACATCAACAATGATTAAAGCTACTGCTAGATCAGCTCCGGATCGTGAAAGAGAAATTAATAATCTTGTAAGACGGGCAGATTTCAATAATGATTCTTACGTTCAAGAATTTGGGCTTACTATTTCAAATAATATGATGGAAGTAAGAGGTAGAGTTTTACCTCCACCCAAGCTTCAATATGGAGGGCGCGTAAGTTCCCTCAGTGGACAGGTGAGGAACTTATATCTGCATTAGTCAGATCTTGTAATTTGAGACATTTATTAAGATTTTTTTTAATGAGAACCGATCATTTAGTAAAAAGCGTTTTTTGTATCATGTAATTTTGTCTGTAGATATTTTTGATTGATGTTTATATTACAAAAGTAAGAAAAAATAATAGTCATGATACATAAATATTATATTTGTGATTAAATATGTACTCGAATAACACTACTTTTTATCAATTTGATTCTTTTATTTAATTTTTTTATAAATAACTAGTGCTTCAGCTTTCATGAGTTATTGAAAATATGTAATGTAAATATTTTTATTCATTTAATTATTTATCTAGACTATTTAATATTTATATTATATCTGTATGAAATTAGTGAAATTTTTAAACTGTGCTCTTTTTTTTAAGACTAAACAGCAAGCATTGCCTAACCAAGGTGTTTGGGATATGCGAGGAAAACAATTCTTCACAGGGGTCGAAATTCGTGTATGGGCTATAGCATGTTTTGCTCCTCAACGGACAGTTCGTGAAGATGCTTTACGGACATTTACAGCACAACTTCAAAAAATTAGTAATGATGCGGGAATGCCAATTATAGGTCAGCCTTGCTTTTGTAAATATGCTACAGGACCTGACCAAGTTGAACCTATGTTTAGATATTTGAAATCTACATTCCAATCATTACAACTTGTCTGTGTAGTTCTTCCTGGAAAAACTCCTGTTTATGGTAATTTTGTTTACTTTTTATTAAATTTCAAAACATCTTAACATTGAATTGCTTTTTCTTATTTTAGCTGAAGTAAAAAGAGTAGGAGATACATTATTGGGAATGGCCACTCAATGTGTGCAAGCTAAGAATGTGAATAAAACATCACCTCAAACTTTATCAAATTTGTGTTTAAAAATAAATGTAAAATTAGGTGGTATTAATAGTATATTAGTACCAAGTATTCGACCAAAGGTATTCAATGAACCTGTTATATTTCTTGGTGCTGATGTAACGCACCCTCCTGCTGGTGATAATAAAAAACCTAGCATAGCTGCAGTTGTTGGTAGTATGGACGCTCATCCTTCTCGATATGCAGCTACTGTAAGAGTTCAACAGCATAGACAAGAAATTATACAAGAGTTGAGTTCTATGGTGAGGTAAGTTATAATCATATATTGTTTATTTTAATTACTATTTGTTAATAAAGGTATGCAAACAAAAGTAACTACTACGCATACATATTCTTGTTGCATTACAATAATCACAATTTTTCTTAACAGAGAGCTTCTCATCATGTTTTACAAAAGTACTGGAGGTTATAAACCACATAGAATTATTTTATACCGTGATGCTGTATCTGAAGGACAGTTCTTACATGTTCTTCAACATGAACTCACTGCCATTCGTGAAGCTTGCATCAAGCTTGAAGCAGATTATAGACCTGGTATAACATTTATTGTTGTTCAAAAACGTCATCACACAAGATTGTTTTGTGCAGATAAAAAGGAACAAAGTGGTAAAAGTGGAAATATTCCAGCAGGAACTACTGTAGATGTTTGCATTACACATCCAACAGAATTTGATTTCTATCTTTGCAGTCACCAGGGAATCCAAGTAAATACTTCATTTAAAATTAATTAAAATGTTATGCATTGCTTTCGTTTTTAATTGTTGTCCTTTTGTACTTTTAGGGAACGTCTAGACCATCACACTACCATGTACTTTGGGATGATAATCATTTTGAAAGTGATGAGCTTCAGTGTCTTACGTACCAACTTTGTCACACTTACGTTAGATGTACTAGATCAGTTAGTATTCCAGCACCTGCTTACTACGCACATTTGGTTGCTTTTCGAGCACGATACCATCTTGTTGAAAAGGAGCACGATAGGTTTGTATTAATTTTTTTTTTATAAATATTAAAAAAACAAAATAGCTTTATTTTGATCGAAAATATCGAAATTTTACATTTATTCAAATACTGAAATTCAAATTCAATCAAACGCGTTTAGTTGTTTAATCGCCGACTTTTGAATATTCTTTCTTTTACCTTAATTATAGTTTAAAATGTTTTAGGATAGGGTAGGATAAATTAAAAAGTAATTAAAATTGTATTATCTAAATAACTAATTTTATTTCTAATTTTAGAATTTTGACGCGTAAAAATTATTTATAACATTTGTTAGTCAGCATTTTATTAAAAATTAAGGATAGTGAGATGACAAAATGAAAACATATTTTTATTTAAAATTTTTAATTACATTTATTATTTGTTTTATCCTGCTAATTGTAATCAAATAATAATGTAGAAGCATCTCAATATGAAACTAAGATGAATTTGAAAAATGTTTCACCAAATGTTACGAAGTACTCTCGTTTTTATACGTCTAACATATAAAATATTTTGTACTGACGCATTGGCAGGGTGGCGGAAGCCTGCCTCGGCCCATCGTCAAAGTTAATAAGCAACGATGGGCATAGCCGTTACTTGGATGGATGACCGCTGTCTATGCAACTTTGTACGATCGGTTATAGGCGTACAATGTGAGCGGGAGATGTTTTTTTTTAGTAGAGTGTATAAATTAGGCAGGTTGTTAAAAGAACGTATGACTGGAAAATGATGATTTAATATTACTTTTAGAAGTGCAGGATGTTTAAGAGAGGGAGGATGTTGGGAGAAAGTTGCCTTTAAAGATGATATATTGTTAATTATTATGACAAAAATTGTCTGTAAGGACACCGCTGATTATCCAGTATAGGTTAAAAACAGGTTAAAGCAAAGGTTTTAGAGGTGTTGTCAAAGTTTCGAGTGTCAGATTTTTCAAGGTATTCATTATATCAAGGGGCGCGGGAGCGCCCCGAGCAAGTATAAGTATATATGTATGTTATAAAAGACGAACGACGGCGACTGCGACCTTATATACATTTAACTTGCTATTTTTCAATAACAGCTATTTAGTTTATAGCTTCTACTAATTTATGCAGACAATTTGATCGGGTAAACATCTTCGTTTAAGGCTGCTTAATACATATACATTAATAAGATATTTTAATGAAAAGTTTTGAATCGCCAATTTCAGATTAAAAAATTTCTTTAACATTCAACATTGCTGCCGCAAAAGTGATAGCCATTGCATATGGCTGCCACTTTTGCGGCAGCCTTTTTTTGGGCGCCAAATTCAAAATTATTTAAATAAAAATTTATTTAAATTAAATTAAAATAACGGGATTTTTGACAAATGAATATTTCTTTGAAGTTAATACCCGACCGTTTCGTTTAAGGTAGTTCTATCGTAAGATATAGCAATCTCATAAATATAGATATACAGCGTTTGCGCGGATGTAAACAAACGACGCGCGCTCGCTGCGTATATAGATATAAAAACGTGGGTAAAAATGATTAGCTTTCTAATGCCAGCATTTATTGTAAGTCTCAAAGATACCCTTTGACGGTTTTGTAAACAGACAATAATTCTAAAAATTCTGTTCTGTTATTCAAAAAATTCCCGATGAAACCTCATCGTCAATTAAAAAGTTGTTTACAAAAATAGTTCGATGCCCATAAGGTTACGTGCTAAAAAAGCAAAAACAAAATTAATTATTTCAAGACTCTGAAAAACCCTAGCTCCGTGAAATTTTAACACAAGCTTTATTAGATATTTATGAAGGTCTGTGTAAAATTTCAGCCAATTGTCATCGTTAATTCGATTATCGATAGAACTCCCTTAAAAAAAATCTTTTAACCAATAATTTATTTAAATGTAGCAACATTCCTAAATGGATTTCGTAAAAAAGCAATTTTTTTACAGGATATTGAAAAATTTTTTTTTCTTTTTGTCCTAAAAAATTTTACGGAGTTGCCTTGTAGTCGATGTCTCGTCCAGAAGGTGTTCCTGGACACCTAGACATCGCCTACAGGGACACATATCGAATTTCTGCGCATCGACGGTGCGCTTAGTGAATCGCTTTGTACACAATCTCTCGTTAATCTGAAGGTGTTCCTGGACACCTAGACATCGCCTACGGGAACACCTATCGAATTTCTGTGCTTCGACGGTGCGCTTAGTGAATCGCATTGTAGACGATGTCTCGTTGTCCTGAAGGTGTTCTTGGATACCTAGGTATCGCCTACCATCTATCTAATTTCTGCGCATCGACGGTGCGCTTAGTGAATCGCATTGTAGACGATGTCTCGTTGTTCTGAAGATGTTCCTGGACACCTAGACATCGCCTACAGGGACACAAATCGAATTTCTGCGCATCGACGGTGCGCTTAGTGAATCGCTTTGTAGACGATGTCTCGTTGTCCTGAAAGTGTTCCTGGACACCTAGACATCGCCTACGGGAACACCTATCGAATTTCTGTGCTTCGACGGTGCGCTTAGTGAATCGCTTTGTAGACGATGTCTCGTTGTCCTGAAGGTGTTCCTGGACACCTAAACATCGCCTACAAGGACACCTATCGAATTTCTGCGCATCGTTATTTTTATTCTCACCTTATTATATATTATTTTAAATTAAAAACTTAATATCTTTTTGAAGCAATATAAAATTATTAAAATTTTATTTTTCTCCGAAAATATTTTAAAATAGCTACAATTACAATCTTAAAAAAGTTACCTTTTAACAAAGGTATATGTATAAGCAAGAATAAGTTTCCCAGTCATTCAATTTATTTTCATTTTCAAACAGGCCCGCAAGTATATTGTACATCGTATTTCTGAATGATTGACGTAGTTCCAATGTATTTAAACAAGAAATTAATTTAACATAGAAAAAAGAATTCAATTTAAAAAAGTAACTACTTAGATTTTATTTTGCAATTCGAATTTTATCAATTTAGAACACTTGTTTCGGTAGGCAAAGTATCATTGCTTTCGCACTGTCGAAAAAAAATAATTATAGAAATTAATTGCCAACATGGCGTCGAATGGCAAGGAGCCTCCCGATGCTCCTCTTGACAAATTTTACAAATGCCATCCTAACATTAAAGTTGGTGCAGTAGTTTGCATAGTTTGTGATGAATTTCAACATACGAGTGAATTTGTGGCAAAATACAACGCTGGAATTCCAGTAAAATTCATCAACAACTCTTTTGTTATTTGCCAAGACCATTCTAAACCTTGCTTTAACAACAAAGCTACCATATGGTGCACTTAACAAAGAGACAGCTGAATTTATAGCCCAACTTAAAAGTGTGGACAGAGAAATTATCAAACAAGAAATACTTAAGGAAATACTTGAAGAACAGAAAAAACAGCAAAATAAAAATAAAGGGCACAATGAAACTGTCTACGAAGATCTAAGTGAACTTGAAACGCTGACAGTTGAGAACAACCTGCTGAAACAGCTACTTAGTGAAGTCCAAGAAAAAAAACAAATATTAAACGAATTATTAACCAAAGAAAAATTAAGCAGCAATAATAATAGTGTTAACACTTTTAAAAACAAATATGTCGAAATTCTAACACAAACACCTGCCAAACTGAAAAACAAAAAAATACCTAAACTAGTGATCAAGAAAACAAACAAAAATGACAGTACAAACCTAGAAAAAACAGTGCTTAATTGTATAACAAATGATAAAACAATCCAAACCAAGAAAATAACAAGCAAAAACAAAGACATAATAATAGTAAATTGCATGAATGAGGAAAGTATAAATAAAATCGAAAACACTTTAACAAGCGAACTAAATGAAAATTTCAAAATTGAAAAAGAGCAAATAAAAAAGCGAACGATAAAAATTGTCGGAATAGAAAAAGTATGTAAGAACAACGAAGACCTAGAAAACGACATAAACCAAAGAAATTTTAGCAACATAGAAGACAGATGCAAAGTATTACATAGTTTTTCAAGTGCAAATAATACAAGTAGTGCAATAGTTGAAGTTACATCTAATTTATACAAAACCATCAAAGAAAACAGAAGCAAATTATTTATTGGCTATCAAAACTGCAGAGTTTATGATATAATAAACACAAGTCCTTGTTATAAATGTTCAAGATTTGTACACGGTGGCAAGCATTGCAAAAACAGCGCCAGGTGTTATAAGTGCTCTGGGGAACACATGGCTACAGAGTGTAAAAGTGAACAATTAAAGTGCCCAAACTGCGACTATAACAATAAAAAATATAAAACAAACTACAACATCAATCATAGTGCCATAGACAGTGAACAATGTGAAATACTAAAAAACAAAATTAATAAATACATTGAGTCAACTGACTATCCATTGCAGCCTACTTATCAAAGATTCTTCGGTAAAGTAGAAAGCAATTTCAACAGACAAACACCAGTAAGACAAACGGTAAGAAATGCAACTACCTTATCAACATCGAGACAGTTAAGAATTGCAGTCAGTAATCAAAAAGTAAATAATTCCTTAATCGGCAACAATGGAAATGCAAGAAAAAACTTACCTAGAGATAATTAAGTAATAATTGAAGGAATAGAAGAAATAGTAGACACTGAAAGTAAATTTGACACAATAATTGAACTAAACAAACGATTAAGTAACAATACAAATTGTATAGTATGCATAAATATAAGAAGTTTAAATCAGAATTTTAATAGACTACTAGTTTTTCTAAAAAGCCTACAAACGAAGCCAAGCATTATAATCTGCACAGAAACATGGAATTTAAAACATCATGAAATGTTTAATATAAAAGGATATAAAATCTATTACAACAATAGTCAAATAAATCAGTGGTAATATATATAGATGAAAACATATATGAAACAACAGAAATAATAAAAATAAACAAATTAAAAATATTAAACACCAAAATTATCCTACATAATAATGAAGAAATTTGGATATCATCTGTATACAGATGCCACACAATCACGAAAACTGATTTTATAATGAATATGAAAACCCTAATAAATAACAACAGAGTATACAAAAATAATCTAATAATTGGCGATTTTAACATTGATATAAACAGTAATGAAGTTATAGATCAAGAATTCCTACAAATACTACTAGAAAAGGGTTATTACCCGGGCTTTAAAGAAATCACTAGACCGGCAACTACAGACTGTAATAAAGGTACTTGCATTGACAATTTCTATATCAAACTAAACAAGATAAACTATAAAACTTTTACGTTAACAATACCCTTCAATGACCATTACCCAATTTTTATGTCAATGAAAAGTATCAAGAAAAATTTTCACAAAAATAATAACAAATACATCAATTATAAAAAATTAAAAGAATTAGCAAATACAGAAAATTGGACTGAAATCACTGCTATACAAGATCCAAATGAAGCATTACATAATTTAATACAGAAAATAAAAAATTGCATAAATAAACAAAGAAATATGACACCAAGAAAAAGCTGGATAAGCAATGCAATAATGAAATCATGTGCTAAAAAAGAAAAACTTTACAAAATGTGGAAGAAAGATCCAACGAACACAATCAAAAGAAATAATTATAAAAATTATGCCAAGTTACTTAACCACATTATTAATAAAGCCAAAGAAAAAT
>JAWWEO010020025.1:0-11546 GCA_035582975.1 Ormyrus labotus | reverse complement strand
CTTTTCCAAATGAATTCTTTTTAAGCAGAAATTGCTTAAAAAGAATTCATTTGGAAAAGTTTTGCCGTCTGGGTTTCTTATTTAGTTTTTTATTTTCTGCAGCTGCCGTTTTTCCTGCGATTTCTTTTATTTATTAGTCTGGATACTTTTTGCGGTTAATTTTCTTGTATTTATCAAGTGTTTTTCGAAAAGGCTATTTCTATTACAGTTGAAGACTTATTTAGAATGAAAGCTATAGTGTTTAGGTTGTCAGACTACGTTAGACTCCATATTAAATGAGGCAAGTTGTCTATAGGAATAATTGAGTTTATGCATAATGAAGCAGAATCTGCAGTGAAGCAGGAAAAATTAATTAAAAAGCCTATAATAGCAAAAAAATGGAATTCAATGGTCTTCCAAAATAATAACAGTTATTTGTATTTACGAAATTTTTACTTGAATACTTGAAGAATCTCCAATAAAACATTTGAGATTAAAAAAACTAATCAAAGTGCAAGTATAAATAGAGCGGCCGTTATGACTTCAATAATTTCCCATTGCAAAGTCTTTCGATTCTCAATAAGAAACAGAGAATCGAAAGGGAAGAAGACTACTTGATCGCGACGATTCTAGCGGAAAATCTAATGGATTCGCCGAGAAAATAATTGAGAAATACGGGGTAAAAGAAACATTTCGCGAGAGTCAATAGAGACGAGGCGAGCGAGAGAGAGAGACGGCGATGTGTCGGATGCACCCCGGGAGGGCCGTAAATGTCGAAGGCCCGGCATCGGAGCTACACATCAAGACACAGGAGGGGGATGGAGCGGAGACGAGCGCCTCGCCAAGGAATCGCGAAACAAGTCGAAATACACGCAGGGACGAGTCGAATAAAGGGCAGGTCCCCGCGCTAAATTCAACTCGCCCGGCTAAATCGAATTTCCGCCTTAGTCGGCCTTTCGATTAACCAATCGCTTCTCGAATTTTAGCGTTAATCTTGCAATGTACGCTGTTTATACCGTCGGAAAAAGTTTCAATCCGTTGAGTTTAGCTAATTTAAATTGAAGGCGCAATAAGATGTTAAATGAAAGTAGTCAAGCGGCCACAATAGCCTGGCGATATATATATATATATATATATATATATATATATAACTTTTTCAAAGTGGCCGCAAAGAAAATAAAACGGGGGGTTATAAAGAGTCAGAGTGGAAACGAAATCGAACGCATCGTAAAGCCTTTAAAGTCGATGGGTTCGCGAGGAGCTGCGGCCACATTGCAGTCACGTTTGCTTCGGGGCCGGCCGCGACGTTCCGCGACGACAGTTTCCCTTCGGCGCGCCGCCTCTCTCCGAGGGTGTAGAGCGTTCCCTCTTCATTTTTTTTTCTCTCTCTCCAGCGACGAGATCCATTTAGTGCGCCCGCCGGCAGTTTTCACCCCCCCGGAGAAAAGCTCGCCCGATCGCGTAAACACGCACGCGAGAAAATCCGAAAGACTTGCGGGCGCGCGAGCAGAGGAGCGGACACTTTGCCGAGGGGACGGCGGCGACGGGAGAAATCTGGCGGACGAGTCGACGAACTGAGCGGAATCGAAAAATTTCTGTTAATATAAGGTTTTTCATTTTTGTTCGTTGCTTTTGCTTGCATTGATGATTCAAATTAATTTTTAACGAAAAACAATTTGATTTTTAACTTGCATGTACAGTGCGCACATTACTAGTTATGCGTCATAAATAAATACTTATTGCGCCTTTTAATTACAGGGAATGTTCAAGCGCGTATTACAAACAACGTTCGTTATTACAAGAATATTAACAAGAGCTAAAGTGAACAAAGTTTCGGAGTCTCTCGTTTCATAATATAACTTTGTTTTTATGCGATTTTTCACATCGACGTATAAATTGCGGTTCTCATTAGTAAAAATTTGAAGTTTACAGTAAGATATAATTTTTTAATTCGTTTTAAATTTCCATTTTCAAATGTGATGAACACTTAGCATCATTTAGTGTCTCATATTTTTAATCTTTTTTACTTTTTGCGAAAGCTTATTTCAGAAAAATAAATTTCTTACGAAATATTTTAAACTTGTCTTGAACTTTTTTGTAATATAAGGTAAATATCAAAAGAACCATTACCTTTTAATGCAACATGATACTTATATGGCATAAAATGTAATCTCTAAAAAATCTGAATACTTTAATTAAATTACAAAGATAATAAATTTAAAGTTTTATATATAGGTAATTCGTAACAATTTGTAAAACTTAAAGAAAGAAAGCCAGAGCAACATTATTCCTTAAAATTTGTTAACTTGAATCATCAAAAACAAAATATATAACAATAAACATTAAATCGTATAATTAATAACTAGAATTTAAACAAGGCCTGCATTCAAGGAAACTTGAGAAGAAAGAAGAAAAATTGTGTCATTGACGCGATAATGATGATCATAATCTGTGCAATATGTTGCAAAACATCAGCTGGAGCAGATTCCCCCCATTAATAGCACTCGTCCAGCCTCGCACCGCGATGGCTGCGGCAGCCGCGTAACCCTGGTTACATTTTACCAAAATTGCTCCTCAACATCCCTAATTGTGCGGGGGGGGGTCGGTTTTAAAACTTTCAATATTAAATCCAACTTAATAAATAGTTTTTCCGGCCAAACGGAACGAAACCGCGTTTCGATAGAAAGAGTTCGTTCCAAAAAAAGAAAAAAAAACCCAAAAAGCGGACGCGCGTTTGATGGAAAGATGAAAAAAAAAAAACGATCGAACGCCGCGGCGGTAACGTCGGCCGTCGAAGGTGTGCGCCCTCGACCGCAGAAATCATAGCGCCGGGGCTTTGTACACAGCGCTTTCGCTTCCACGTCCCCGACTCTCTCTCTCTCTCTCTATCGTTCGGTCGTGCATGTCGCGCTTAGCAGCACGAGCGGCGCAGCGGCGGGCAGCGGGGAGTCTTTCTCGCAGCAGCCGCCGTGTGCAGTCTCTCCCCCCCCCCCCCCCGCCGGGCCGCGCGCGCGTTTTAACCGGATCTTTATCAAAGCATAAATTTTCGCAGGTGAAGAAGAAGCAGCGACGGAGCGCGCGCGCGCGCACACTCTTACAAGATAGTCTCTCATATTCTTCGCTGCGCGGCGGAATGAATTTGCCGAGTGAGAGAGAGGGGGAGAAGGAACAATCGCGCGGCGGGACATAAACACGCTAACTCTCTGACGCGAATTCAATTTTCGCCGGGTTTCTTTGGGCGGCGGGAAAGCCAAGAGCTCTAAGGCAAGCGGACCCGAGCGCTTCTTGCGCCACTTGATGAATAACGAGACGTTTTCAGTTTATATTGTCCCGGAATCGATGCATTTTGAAAGGTGCTTTTTTCCGAATTTCGATCGTCTTCAATCTCTATACCTTTCGCGAAGCTACGCGATCCAAACATATTTATTCGTCAAATTTGTTTTGATATTCATTCTTTTTGTGTAAAATATTAAATAAAAATAACCGAAAAATCAAACAAATTCAATGTGTGACCGTGGTTGAATTATTAACAATTAAGGACGTTCACGCGATAATTCAACTTAAAATTTGTATTATGTGTCAATTTAAGTGTACTTTGTAAGTGGTAAAAATTTCAACCCACCTTAATGTTAAGCTTGAGCTTATTATATGGTAGGCTTCTCTAGGCAGTATATTTTTACAGATAGCAAAAGCAGTTATCTTCGAATTTTTGTGAAAAACTACTTTATGGTTCTATGAAATATATAGAATAATATGATACCAATTTTGTAGTAGCTTCTGCTACTAATTTTGAAGATGTAGCTGTTCGAAAGACAACTCTTACGTTATTTGCATGTCTATATAGTGTTAGCGCGCGAGTACCTTTATTTTGAAACATTGTTTTAATACTGATGCTTTTGCAATAAAATTATAAAAGACTATTATTATAAATTATCGTAATAAATTACAATTTTCAAAATTCTGATAAAGTTGACCACCGTTGCTGGGTGTGAACGTCCTTAAAAACAAGATAGCACAATCTTTGGAAGCAAATAATCACAAGATGACCGATAAAATAGAGCACTTCCTAAAAAATAAACAGCTATGCAATTACTGCGTTCGTTTAAAATTACACGCCAAATTCATTATCTAGCAGTATTACTTACCGCGAACTGTTAACTCATTCTTGCAAAGTCTATTACGAAACGACAATAATTGCGGTCACTGTAATTAATTTTGCAACTATTTTGGAAGAAGTTGAGGAATCTTTTCATTTATGTAGCATGCTCATTTGCAGAATAAAAGTACGAGTGTATTAAATGCATCGGGATTTAATAATGCAATCATTGTTCAATTTGGAAATGGAATTAATCTGTTGCCCTGTAAATCTTAATTAACCGTAAATTGAAAAGAATCATAACTCGCACTTTAGTTAATTAATTTCTGCAATCAGTGGAAATAAAACACGTACGAGTATTTTTGGTATAAAAGTAAAATTCAATTTCCGGTCTCTGATTACATTTCGTTAATTTATAAGTTATTTTATTCGTCTAATGTTGATGTGGACATAATTAGTTATCGAGCGATGTTCGTAACGTTTGATCCAAAGGTAGGAAAGTAAACATTTTTATGTCAGTCTTCTTAATATTTGCAAAAACTGAAAATCCTGCAGCAAAGTCAGGAAAAAAAGTAAATCCCTGAAAAAGCAGAGAGGACGCGAGCCTTAATACCTAACTAGAACCTGCATGGCAATTAGACGCAAAGTTTAATTTCCATCATCGTAACATAACACAGTTTTCAGCGGGATAGAGCCCAGCTTTTCGCAGCGTTTTAAAAAGTTCCCCGGTATTTCTGCCTCACAATGCAAGCCCCAAGCCAGAAAAAGAGCGCGCCAGAGGAGCAAGGAAATAAGTGGAGTACTCACTTTTCTCAAGTGACCGGCGGAGCTGCGTCCGGGGTTGCGTCACAGGCGCACTACCTAGCCGAATCGCAAAAAAAGCCGAAGGAGCGGCCGCGACCTACGAAAACACTAGACTCGACCGCTCAATTCCGATATACACTTTTTTAAAACGGCGCGCACTCGACTCGACTTCCGACAGATAGGGTACGCGCGCGGAAATTGCCCGCGACGGCAGGTATACGCGCGAGTAGGCCCCGAGGAGAGGACAATCTCTCACACCTGCGCGAGAGGCGAGAGGCAACAATAGGGAAGGAAGCTCGCGAGAGAAGAGAGGGAGAAGGCGAGCGCGTGGCTACTCTGCGGCTCGCGCTTTTTTCTCTCTCTCTCCGCCTTGGCTTTTGGCAAACCGGTTGCTGCGCAGCCAGATAAGACACTCGCCGGCCGCTTCCTTCCTCCTTCTTTTTTTTTCGGACTCTCCGCGGTGTTCTCGCGATCGACGGCGAACGCGCACCTATTGTTTTTCACCCGGGGGAACGAATTCAATCGCGTCCCGGAAGCTTCGCGTACGCGCGCGAATCTGCCTTTTTGCTGTTTTTATTAAACGAGCCCAGGCTTTTCCGACGCAGCCACGAGCTCCCTTGGTTTTTTGGCTCTGCTTTACGAGTCGCGCAGAGGGAGATTGTGACGCTGGCTGCTTTTCTCGCTGAGTCGCAAAAAAACGAACGGACAACCGCACTGTGTATTCGCTGAATGTATTCGCCGGTCGGCGTGTATTATCGTTGATATCGCCGGAGCAGCAGCAGAGTAAGGATCCGGATGATATACACACTGTACCGTAGCACTTCTCCCCCTTCGGTCGCACTAATTTCACAGACTCACAGTGGAAATTCGGGTTAAAAAGCACTCTGGTCGACGCACTGAGCTCTCGGACTTACTGTACGGCTGTCAATCGGCACCGACTGACTCTTATACAGCACACTGACAACAATTCAACTGCACAAACTCAACTGCACCAGCTGCCAGAGGGGGCGGGGGTGACGATATCCTGCTCGAGGATCCGGCTCTTACACTCGACGATTCTCGGACGACGTAGGTAACTGTTGACGGGGGCGCGGACGCGTTTTTAAGAAAAACTGCCAGTCGGAGCTGAGCGGCCGGGAGTAGGAGGCGGCGGACGGCTGAGGACCACGAGAGAAGGAGTCGCACGTGGAGCGAAGTGTTGTCGCTCTCGGCGAGCTGTGCCTGCTGCGTGCTGCTGCGTGCGAGAGAGAGAGCTTGGCTCGTCCGGCGTTTCAGAGAAAAAGTGAGCCTGCCGGCTCGGTGGCGGCAATTTCGAATCGGCGCGCGGTCCTGTACGTGCTTTCGACTGCGGTAGCTCTCGATCGTGGTCCCGTGTGCAGAGAGAGAGTGAAAGAGAGAGATGCCGGTGGTTGCTCGGGGGCTGCTCGCTCGTCCGTTGGCGGGCTTCGAATGGAGCGGTGTGCGCCTCGGCGCCGCTTCGTCCCCCACGCGCTCGCGCCGTCCTCCTCCTCTCTCTCTCTCTCTCGCTCGCTCTCTGGCGCGCGCTGCTCGGCGGCCGGTGCTCTCTCGGCGCACGCTCTCTAAGCGCGCTCTCGTGCGTGAGGCTCCGTTGACGCTGACCCTTTTACGCTAAGTCCGCGCGCCGGTAGTGCGTGCAGTCTGCTTTTTTTCAGCGGCAGTCGAATTTGCGGAAGTAGAAACGGAAGCTACCCGCGGAGGAGAGACTGCCGAGTGCACGCGATCGGGAGAGAGATTCGGCGCAGGCGCCGAAATTGCACGTCGCGCCTACCTGTGCCCCGAGCGCGAGCATCGCCCGGAGAAAAGGAAAGTGCGTGCGTGCGTGATCGAGACGGGGGGCTCCTTCGAGCGAGGGGCTGCATATCGCGGGGCTGAATGCGCTTTGCGCGCGACAAGTGCCGGAAGCCGTCGAATCTGACGCTCCTCCGAGATGGACTAATGTTTTTAAGTTCTCAATTCGCAAGGGTTGTTATAGCGCCGGTCGTTGTAATGCATCTGCGCGATGAAACGATTGACCTTGTCGTAAATTTTCGGAATGACAAATTTGACGGTGGTTGGAAGAAAATAAAAGCTGCGTGGTAAATGCAGAAAAGACGAAAAAAGCTGAAGAAAAAGTCGAGGAAGGGTTGTAGAGAAAAAAAAGCGAATGAAAGAGGAAGATGGCGAAGGTCGTCGGAGAGCGGCAAGACGAGGCTGAAAAGTTGTATAGGGATATGCGGGCTTTGGCAAGAGAGACAGAGAGGGGGAGAGGGCATACACACGACGTGCATTTTCGGCTCGTGCAGTTTTGACGCGGGCGCGCGCGACACCCCACGAGTGTGCCGTCGCGACGGCGAGGAAGGGCTCGCGTCTTGGGGGCGTCGCGCGAGAAGGGCGGCTCGCTTTCGAGCGCGCGATTACATTCGCCTCGTCTGTCGTCAAAGGACGAGCGTGGCAAAACAAGCCCACCTTACTCTTCTTCTCTTTTCTATCTGCCGCCCACCTAAACTCATTTTTAAGCAAATCTCCTACTTCCGGCAGCTTTTTTACCTCCCCCCGGCTTCGAGCGCTATATTAGCTTTTTAGCAATTTTAAGTGCGCCCCTCGCTACAACGTACTTCTGTTATTTTTGCGGGAAGATGTAAGAAGCGAGAATTTTTCTTGACGAATTATGAAGCCGAGTGAGAGCTAGCGCAGCAGTCGCGCCGTAAAAAAAGAAACGAAAAGCAGGATGGAGTCGAGATTTTCAATTATATACTGTATGTACTGCACGCTTCAAATATTTGGCTGCGATCCAGCAGCGACAACTTAATGTTGATTGTGATATGAGATTTCGCTAAAACACGTTCCGATGAGCATTCTTTTTTCAAACCGCTCGTTTCTTTTTCCCCCCGAATAAAACCATCAGCATCAATAATAACTGCAGTTCTGCCGGTAATTAATATTTGCATTAAGATAATTGATAATTTTTCATTTACAGCGGTGTAAACGTGCTTTATCAGCAAACAATATGCAAAATATTCACCGGTCGGCTGTTGCGCACATAACATTAATTTTACAGTAATGAAATTTCTGTAATTTTTGTGAAAATACGCAACGACCAGGAATGTTTCTCTTTCCCCTCTTTATTTATATGAAAAAGTTTTTATTTTAATTAGACCGTACGTTTTGTTTACGCAGCGTGAAGCAATTTTGGAATAGTTCGGCTAATTTATGAGCACGCATCAGCGAAACAAACGAGCCGGCAATGAAAAAAAAAAAAAATCAGATTAATTATTCAAATCACTTTTTTGTCGTCTAATATTTATTCCCTCCCCGTACAAAATGAGCTTTTCACCGGAATGCAGCCACTTTCCCGGGGAAAGACAATTAATTCGCATTTCCCGGCTCTTGCAGCAGTTAACATTATTAGTGCGAGAGCCATCCTGTCAAGCTGAGCAAGGAAGCAATGATTGAACGAAAAGTTTCAGCCGGGCAGGATTGTCGCTTTACTTTCGCGAAAGAGAGAGAGAGAGAGAGAGGCAGGGGGGAGCATTTTATTCGCAATTTTCCGTCGGCATCCCGGCGTAATTAGCGGCTGCTTTGCGCGAAATATATACGCCGGGCGTAATGCGAGGCATAAAAATAAGGACGTAAAAATTGGTCGTAGCGAGCAATTGCCGGCGCGAGCCCCGGCTCCTCGTCGCCGGCTTCGTCGTCAAGGGAAAGAGAGAGGGGAAAAAGGATGGTACACGCGGCCGCGCGCGCACGCGGAACCTCGCAAACTCTTTGGCCCTCGCGCGCGTGTGTCGTGCATGCACGCTGCTCTCCGGAACGGAGAGCCGAGAATTTTTCATATGCGCAGAGACGAGCGCCGCCGCCGCCGCCGCCGAGACTGCCGGAGCCTCATTAGGGATGCGCATGATTCGCGCATGTGTGCCCGGTAATGAACGCCCCGAAAAATCATTACTGCTTTAATTTTGCAAGCGGGTGACGCGCAAGCCTGGAGATCCCTCAGGCCCGCGCCCCCGACCGGCGCTAGACGCCCCCCTTTCTCGCCGGCGAACCTCCGCGAGCGTACTTGTGCGCCTCTTTCTTTTTACCCTTCTTTCTCCCGAGCCTTTTCTGCTTAATTATATGTGGCTCTGGTTCATCTATTGCGTTTCTTCGACGCCAGCGAGCGGGGACAACAGTTTGCAGCGGCTCGAACCTTCGAAACTGACGAATCCGCTGTGAAGGCTGTTTTTTTTTCATACTTTTATGATTTAAGCAGGAAACGCGCTCGCTAGACCGATGCTACTCTTCATTTAACTTCAGTTGTTACTTAATTAACTTATAAGATAATAAGAAATATTAATTGTATAGAAATTATGAACATTTTTAATGTCAATTGTTATAAGCGCAGTCAGTGTTAAGCTAAATGATGATTATGCCGACGGTATGTTTCAATATTTTCGGAGGCGGCGACACCTTTTGGCCAACGACTAAATTTCCTGGTCGAAGCTCATGAGCTTCGACCTCGAGGATTCGGGAACAGAGAGCCATCCGCGCGTTTCTGTATCCTCTGTTGCCCTGTCGAAAATGCAGTGCTCCTCACTACCTTTTCAAACCTAATATATTTTATTTGGTCAAAATATGTATTAAAATATATGCGAATTAATAAGATTCAAAAGTAAGTTTTTAAAAATGAAACAATCACTTGAGTATGTATGAAATTGTAAAAGCATTATCTAGAAATGGTAATTAAGACTTTGAAGGTAACTGTCCCTGTTTGATATTTTCTTACCTCTGTTAATATTGATTAGTTGGCACGGCAAGATTAAAAACAATTTTAAAAAACCGCTGCTAATTCATTGATACTTAACTTCCTCCTAACTAATTTATCGTTCCAATATTACCTTCGAGATTCATTAAAAACAATCGATTTATACAAACTATTCTATATTTAATTAATTATTTATTTTTGTATTATTAATTTATTTTTCTATGTCCATTTTATAATTTTATGAGCAGCAAACAAAATTTAAATAAAAATTCTGTTATTGGAATATTTAAAGTCCTCAATACAGAATTTTTGAATTTTTGTTTTTTCATGCGCAAAACCCAGCATCGATATCAAGTTCGGCAATTTTCAAAAAGTAGTACTAGTAATAATTTCTTAACATTTGTATTGTTTATCAAGCACATCAGAAAAATAAATAAGGTACGTATAAATGATTTTTTTTCATACCTCGGTCGAAAGTACGTATATGCCGCACCGATTTCAATGCACAAAGTCTTTTATTTGTGCATTAATCTTTTTTTTACGCTTTCTGTAACGTATAATTATGTGCATGGATACTTTTGACGAGTTTGTAAAGGTATTGACAAAGAGTGTGATTGATCAAGATGTACGAAGCTAGAGAAATAACAAAAAAATAACCCAACCAACCACCAACCCCCTCTCATGCGTGGAAAGTTATTTTCCCCCGTTTGGCGGGAAAATTACTAAAGAAATAATCACTCTGGTCATTGGACTGCAATTATGGAGTAGTCTTAATGATCGTCAAGTGGCCCTGGGTATAAAAATTTTTTGAGGATGATCGCCGAAAGTGTCCATAATCGTCAAAAGTGGCCGTTACATATCGCGAAATCGTCGTCAAAAAGGTACTTCAAATGCATTTATCTTTTTAAGATTTAGCCCCTCTTCACCCATCCGCTGAATCACCGCATAGGCCCAAATTTTATTTTCATGCACGCACGCACGCACGCAAGCACATGCACATGCACATATGATAAGCTAAATCCGATCGACTATCTCCTCGTAGTGCTTATTGAGTAACGTTAAAGTTACGGTGCGCTACATTTGTTTACTTTTTGACTTTTAAGAGCGAGCGCGTCACACGTCCGTACATAAATTAACACTGCTCTTAAACAATAAGAGTTAAGAAGCTAAAAATTTCCACAAAACTTCTTCAAAGCATTGTGAAAATTTTGGTAACTTAAACTTTCGTAACACAACTTTTTCAATTGAAAACATAAAAGGAAATTATCAATGAAATATTTTTAAAAAATCACCATGTTGTTTCTATTTGATATGAAGAATTGTAATTGGGCTTAAAACATGCGTAACATGTCAAGTCGCGAGAAATATAATTTTTATTATTCGTTAATTTTTTATAATGCTCAAATGTTCACAATCATAGTCATTTGAAGATACATATATTCGTTGAATATTTGTCTTGCATTAGAAATATTTTGTAAAACATCTGCGTGTTAACTTTTTCGTAATAAGTAAATGTATTCAATGAAATTACAATTTTCCATAAGAATCCGTTTTTTATAACTATCTTGAATAGTACATCAAATTTTAGAATATTCTGTGTGTTAATTCTTTTACCGATAACTCCCTTAACAAAAATATTATATAATCGTAAATAGATTCTTTTGAATCTTATGAATTTTTAAATTTATTTTCATTTTTGACTTTAATTTGTTTCTGAAGTTATAATATCTTCTTCATTTTTCTGTAAAAGATTTTTTTTTTGAATAAGAATATGTTTATAAGTTAGTATATTTTTTTTAACTTTATTAAACATATTTCTGAGCCTAAAATTAAATCCTCTAATTCCATTTTATACCCGTTTAAAATTTTTATAAAATCGAAACCTTTTATTTTTAAAATATATGTATTTCCTACAATAAATTTGAA
>JAWWEO010020024.1:0-11557 GCA_035582975.1 Ormyrus labotus | reverse complement strand
GTTTATTAAAATTAAAATAAAATAATTTATTGTAATTTTTAATAATAAATTTATAAATATTTAAAATTATTAATTTTCTTTTTAACAAACAATTTCAGATGAGACCTCAGTGAAATCTGCAGTAATACTGCTGAAATATAGCGGCAATATTGCTGCCATATCGCTAAAATATCACAGAAATATTTTATCGATGCCTCCTATGCATATAATTCTATCTCAAATTAGCATTCAATATGATTCTAACTCAAAACCGCGTGGAATATAATTCTTATTCAAACTTATATGTTCGATAATTCTTATTCGAGTTTTCATGTAATATAATTCCATTTGGAAATTTAATACAAGATAATTCTAATTTAGCTAGCGTTCAATATAATTTTAACTCAACACATCGTGCAAGATGATTCTAATTCACAAGATTGTCTAGGATTATTCTAATTTAAAAGCACGTGCAATATAATTCTAACTAAAACTTATCTGTTAGATAATTCATATTGGAGTTTTCATGCAATATAATCCATCTAGAAATTGAATGTAAGATGAGATACAGCTATTTGAATTCGAACCCCTTCGGTTTAAAAAAAAACTTTTCACTACTACAAAATGTTTACTTAAATTAAATGGTAAACTTAAAACAATCAAAAAATTTTATTCAATTCAGGAAACATCACATTAATATTAAAACATTTTTTAAAATAAATATATTAATAAAAAAAAATATTTTTTTACTGAAATTGTAATTTATTAATAGTTTTCAACAGAGATTATATTATTAATGTTTTTTGAATCCTCATGCCCGTACAGGATGTACGTATTGAATCAGATATTAAAACTTACGTGTAATATTCTGCGTAACGTAGTGGCTAAGTTATTCGCCTGCGAGCCGAAGGGCTAGGGTTCGAATCTCCGTAGGGTCAAAAAATTTTTAAGCGTAATAAAAAATTGTAACATTATGATATAGTAAAAACGTATGTTTGCGAAAATGTATAGCGTTTGAAGTGAGCGAAAAAAAAATTAATTGTAATAATATGTACATGTACATAAGTTCAAATCAACCGAATCATTAAAGTAAATAAGTGAAAATAATATAACCCATCAGAATAGATTCATAATTTCAAATAAATATTTTAATTTTTTACAGACACGAAGATCACAAAAATATCGCGGTAATATTGCTGTTATACTGTAGTAATATTGCTGAGATATAGCGGCAATATTGCTGCAATGTAGCTAGAATGTCACCGAGGTATTTTATGTCCTAGGCACGAAGATCACAGAAATATTACGGTAATGTTGCAGTTATACGGCAGTAATATTGCTCAGATATAGCGGTAATATTGCTGCAATGTCGCTAAAATGTCAGGGAACTAGCTCACTAACTGTATATAAGGAAGAGCTTCCGAACGTTTGGGGTCCACTTCGGTTGCCAAAACCAACCAATCCGATCGGGATAAATGGGCTCTGGTGTAACAACTGGCATTGAATAAACACACTGATTGTTTAAATAAAAACTCTTCTTATTTTTACCATCCACTCCTCTCTCTTTAAATTATAAGGTCGATGCCATGGAGGTAAACCCCCAGGAGGGCTTTTATCTTCTTAAATTAGATTTTGAAAAACATTATGGGTGCCTTAAGGGGATATGATACCCATTTTCTTCTCTTGCAAAATTGACCTGAAAAATACATAAATTAATTAATAATAAATTCTACTTCTTATATACTAAAACTATAGTTAATTTTGATCAAATGGGCTAGAACAGAATTCTGTAGACCCATCTGATCCAGAGATATTAAACTTTTAAAATTTTTGCTTTGGCGTAAACTCCAAAAAGCTAAAGTTTTGAAGAAAGAATAATAACAGAATCTGTTATTTTTTTCTAAAAATATAGCATCCGGATCATCACAATTTTTAAACTATATAATTACTACTAGTTTTCTTGAAAGTGCAACAAAAATGATTAAGTTGTTCTTATCATACTCCAATGTCATGAAGATAAACTAACATGACTCTTCTCTCTTATTTCTATGTTGAAGCCTCTCATTGAAGAATTGAATTAACTATTGACGAATAATATTAGGATCATTACTATATAAATTAATATCTGCATTATAATTCTCTCTTCAATAAGTGGAAGTTTACAGTGGTCCAAGCGCATGATGTTAAAAGCAACATAATGTTTGCAGTATCAGGCAATGCTGGCATATGGCTTAGAATTAAACACCTGTAACAACACTTATTCCACCAATTGCACTTTTAAAATAGGATTTAAAACACAACGCTATATAAAAAAGCACTTCAAAATCATGGCTAAATAGGACCTGAAACAGAAAAATAAAAGTCCTTTTTTTAGCTTGATAGCTTGAAGTGGTAATGGAACTTTCAAATTTACCTGCTTTGAAATAGTAGTATTATTGTGTCCAGGAGTGTTTTCTTTGACGATCCTTGAAGACTCTACACCTTACTTTATTGTAGGATAAACAAACACGGTTAACCTCATGTAGCACTTACTAAAAGCAATCGGTTGTCAAAAAGTAGCTGTGGCGACCGTGGCGATACGACTGAAGCGCGATCCGCGCGCTATATTTAAAACTTTATATTAGAATTTTTGAATTAAAATTTACTTTATAGTAATAAAACCCATTTTTAAAAATCTTTATACATTTATATATTGTTCTAATAACATTTATTAATAAATTATAAAGTATTTAGAAATTATTTCAAAAAATCTAAAATAAAAAATTTTCGTATTATGTGCTATTACAAACCCCCTTAATATATCTAATTTGGAAAATCCAAACAGTGTTGATTCTAATATTGCTGTTCAATTATTCAAATTATTTAAAATCTTATGCCATGAGTCGATAGAAATAACAATAGAAGATTCTTTAGAAATGGAAAATTTGAATAAAAAAGATTGCTATGAGTTAGAAGAGTCTTTATCTGAACAATTTAATTCTCAAGTAAGTGTTACAAACTCCTCAGAATCATCATCGGCTTCGGAACCTGCACAGAAGAAAAGAAAAATTGAAGCCGATGGCTATGACTTTAGTCTTGAAGTAGAAACTCCTTGTAAAATTAATCAATTTTCATTCGAAACTATAAAAAAAATTATTGAAATGAAAGATGTAAAAAATTTGAAATTTTCTGCCATCCAAAAATGATATCCTCGCTTACAATCTACGTATATAAGCAGGTTCAGAGAATACATTGAAAACAATGGAAATTTTTCATACAAGATGCATGAACCAGAAAAATATATAAAGAATCGATTTACTGAAGCAAGACAACGACTCTGACCGGTTCATGATATTGATCTTCATCGATGGGCTATTGAAGAAGCAAAAAAAAATTGGATTGATAAAATTTAAAGCAAACCCTTATTTCATTAAGAATTTGAAATTTCGACTATTTATTTGTTCAAGAAAAGTAACTAAACTTATAACTAGGAAGCATTTAAATGAAAACACTGAAATTGTTATGAACTCTGATCAATCTGGTTTTTCAAAAGAATATTTTTCAACAAGAACTTTAAGTAATCGAGGGAAAAGGACACTTTGCAATTAGTAAGAAGCGTTGCTAATACAACTCATTCATATACAATTCAGCCAATAATTACAGCATCGGGTAAACTTTTGCTTCCTATGTTAGTATGTTTACAGGAAACTACTGGTAATGAGTTTGGACCTAGATTTCACGTAAAAGTAGTACAGAATACACTAATTTGATTGTAGTTTGTAGCACATCTGGTAAATTAACGAAAGAACACGTCAGAAAATGGATAATAAAGGATAATTAATACTATACTTAAAAGAAAATACTTTACTTTTAACTGACAGTTGGATTGTAAATAGTTGCTTAACACCTGACAAAAAACATTGAATTATTTTTAAGTACTTAGTACGGAAAAAGTACTTACAAATACGGAGAACTTAATGAATTATAATAATCGCGAGGAATCGGGTTTCTCTTACCTTGGTGGGTATCGGGAAATGATTGGAAATGTTCGGTGCTACATCGTCCACGGTCGTTTCGACCCGTTGAACGGAATAGCTATAGCTAGCCGATGGAAGATCGGAAATGGCGGGTAAGACAGGTAAATATTCGGGGTTGGGTGTCATCCTGGACAGTCGCTGGCCTTTCGGATTCCACCACCTACCCTGGTCGGGCTGCGGGAATCGCAGATGTCGAGCCTCGGGCGGCTCGCAATACTTATGCGCTCCAGGCGGCTAGTCTGACTGCGGGCGCAGTGCGCAACGGGTAGCTGCCTGGCGGTGGCGCAGTCGGACTAACCGTTCAGCTAGTTTATTTGCACTGAGGCGGCGCAAGGGGTAGCCGCCTATCGGTGGCGTTCGGAACTAGCCTCTCGCTAGTTTGCTCGCGGGAGTAAATTATTGTTACAAAGTACATGATTAATTACCTCATTCGGTTTATTTAATAGGCACACCTTTCCATCTTTTAATGCACCTATGTAATCTGCTCTACTACATTCTGAAAATTTATAAGGTTGTACATTCTCCAAACCGACAATTGACTGGGCCATAATACATCCATGCCAGTCATGACATCGACATTCAGGTCCTGAAAGTAAATAATAATTAATTATTAATTAATTTAATATTAATGAAATATTATGCTTGTACGTTTAAATTATATGATTAGAAACAACTATAATTGATACATTTCTCTGAAACAAGTTAATTTCAAATTATTCTTATTTAATACAACTGTAATCGAGAGTTGGATACTCAAATTATAACATGAGCTATTGTTAGTGTAGTTAGTTTCGACTGTTGCTAGAAAAGATAAAGCCACACAGAAAGAAATATTTCCAGAAAATTTTATTGAGGCCAGGCTAATTTCTGACTAATTTTTGTAGTGAATTTTACATACAATATTTGTATAGAAATATCATATTGATAATCGTACCAAAATCTCAATCATACATATCAAAATCCCAATCATTAATACAGTATTTCTATGTCGCGGATACAAATATTTTATGTAAAATTCACGCAATACGATTTTCTCAACATATTTCTTTTCGTGCAGATCGACTGAAGGCGGTCTGGGAGGCATGTGCATGGGTGAAATGCCGCTTATACTGAATGCGGTGTACTGCAGTGCTAAATTTTTTTTACAGAAATGACTAAGAAGGTAGAAGAAAGTGAGGCGTGGTTAAATACATGACTAAAAAAATGCGAATTTATTTTCCCGATAACCACTGACACTCTTTATTAAATTATTACGATTTCAGCTACACTCTCTTTTACACTCTTATACAATCGACGAAATCGAAATTTTTGTGTTACAAAAGGTTCGACGAGATCTCTCAGTAAGCACATCCAGTAAGTACGATATTTCAATTTTTTTATCTTAAAAAATAAGCTTAAAAAATAATTGTTATTTTTTATGATAATTTATCTTTCCTTATTCAATTGTTCTGAATTTTGATCCTTCTACAACTCAAGCTTCGTAAATTATATTTTCTGATATTTAATCATTCAGAAAATGTGTTTTCGAAATTATTGACTTTCTAAAAAAATATTCTTTCGCATTTTAAATTTTAGAAATTTTTAAATTCTGAATTTTTCACGTATGGGGATTGTAACTATCTGTTTTTGTATTGCCGAGATTTTAGCCCATATAAATATTAAACTTTCGGAATTATTACCGTTCTGAACTTCACTTTTCTGAATTTTTCCCCTTCGACTTTTCGCTTTTCGAAATGAAAATTTTCTAATATTTTACCTTTCTAAACATTGTTATTCTGTATTTTTCACTTTCTACAAAAATCATTTTCTATATTTTGACCTTTAGAGATTTTGAACCTTCTGAAAAAACAACCGCGCCCGATTTATCCTGTTGGCACCTTTGTCGTAGGGCTCAGGCAGGGCGGTTAAAGCGGCTCCAATCAAGTAATAAGCTGAAGTAATCGGGGGTACGTCCTTGCTGTCGGAACTCGGCACGAACAGTGGTCTTCAGGCAAGCCTCTACCTGAGTTATGAGGGTAGAGAGCTCCTCATAGGTCAGAGTAGCTTCTCCGATTACCTTGCGCAGATGTCTCTTTGTAGATTTGACGGATGCCTCCCACAGCCCCCCGAAGTGAGGTGCTCCAGGCGGGATATATTTCCACGTTGTTCCTTCGTTTGCTAGATATTGACCTACTCCTTCTAATGTACTCGCCTCGTGGAACAGTCTCCTTAACTCTGCGTCGGCTCCATGGAAATTCGTTCCGTTATCACTCAGCAGTTCCTCGCAGCGCCCCCGACGCCCTGTGAATCTTTTATATGCCGCAAGGAAGGAGGCCGTGGTTAAGTCAGAGGCTATCTCGATGTGGACTGCCTTGATAGCGAGACACACAAAGATGCAGAGGTAGCCCTTATGTGACTTGTGTCCTCGTCCTTTTGAGGTGCGCAAATCGATCGGGCCGGCATAGTCGACGCCGCTACGTAGAAAGGGCCGTGCTTCTTCGACGCGGAACGGTGGTAGTGAGCCCATTAGTTGCGTTTCAGGTCTGGAGTTGAAGCGAGCGCAGCGCATGCAGTTCTTAAGCACTGAACATACAGCTGCCTTTCCATGTACTATCCAAAAGGCACGTAGTATCCAGCTGAGAGTAAGTTGCCTTCCCCCGTGGAGTGTTTGTTTATGCGCATAGTCAATAAGAAGGTTTGTGAAGGCTGAGTTTTTGGGTAGTATGACTGGGTGCTTTTCACCATGAGGAAGCGTTGATCCTCGCTGACATGATCTCCTGGGAAGAGAAGCCTTGAGGTTTTGCCTGGGAATCGCCGGACTTGCAATGGCGAGCAAATCTCATACAGTATGCGGTTACTCGAATAAGCTTAGAGTAAGTTGAGAATCGGAGCAAGTACTCTTCGTTGATGACTTGACTTACCAACGTTGTTCCTCTATTCGATCGTCGTTCAGGCATCTCGTTGATTGACACCTCTTCTGCGACAGATGGGTAATCTCCGTGCACAAGCCATGTAGGTCCGGACCACCAGAGGGCTGAGTCTCTAAGCTCCGTTGGGGATGCTCCTCGTGAAGATAAATCGGCAGGATTTTCCTTGGATGGCACATGTTGTCATTTTGTCTGCGGTAGTAACGTTGCTATGTCGCCGCTCCTGGTTGCTACGAAAGTGTTCCAGTGAGTTGGATGACTAGACAGTCAGCTTAGCACTACTTTAGAGTCAGTCCAGCAAAATAATTCCAACTGGTGATCCTGTAGTCCGGCCTTTACGGCGGTGACGAGTCGAGCTGCCAGCTGCGCTCCACAGAGTTCGTCGTATAGAAAGCGTTTTGATTGGAGCTACTTTTGTTTTACCAATCACTAAGTTTGAGTAGCGTTCGTCTCCGTTAATAGCCACAATATAGACGCACGCGGCATAGGCGCGCTCAGAGGCATCTGAAAAGGCGTGCAGTTGCAGTGTGGAGTTGCTTGTGGTGCCAAACCACCGAGGAATCTGGATAGTCGTTAACTCCGGCAGTTCTTCACAGAATTGCTCCCATTGCTCGAATAGATTGGGCGGCAGTGACTCGTCCCAGCCTATCCCAGATAACCACAAGTCCTGCATCAGTGCCTTTGCTCGAATGACCACTGGCCCGAGCCATCCTAATAGGTCGTAAAGCTTGGCTATTTCGGAGAGTACCGCTCGCTTGGTCCAGTTTTTATTGCGTTTGATTTGTCGTACCTTGACTGTGAAACACGCAGTTCCAAAAGCCCATACATATTCTTCAGTCTTGATTGTTTTTTCTTGCGATTTCGGCTCTACTGCGTCCTCTTTCAGCAGGGCAGGGCAGTTGGCTGACCATTTTCTCAGCGGAAATTGGCCTTCTCCTAGTAGGTTTGTAAGTCCGTCCTTTATCTCGATGGCTTCCTCTAACGCGTCACCGCCGACAAAAAACTCGTCGACGTACTTGTTGCATCTCACTATCTTTGCTCCTTTCGGGTATTTCCTTTGGTACCTTTTAGCTAACTTGATGAGTACTCAGTTAGCAAGATAGGGAGCTGATGAGGTGCCGTAAGTGACCGTTAGTACCCGATGCGTTTGTAAATTCTCTTCTGGCCCTTCTCTCCAGATGATCAGCTGTAGAGGTGTATCGGTTAACTCGATGAGTATCTGCCGAAACATTTTGACGATGTCCGCCGTGAATATGATTTTCCATAATCTCCACAGCATGAAGACCGTCCAAATGTCTCCTTGCAGTTTAGGACCGGGTAACAGTACGTGATTCAGCGAGTTGCCATTGGTTGAGGGTTGTGAAGCGTTGAATACAACTTGCACCTTAAGTTCCTCGGAATCTTCCCTTTTCTTGACTATACAATGATGAAGCATATCGTACTTCCGTGTTGCAGGTAAATCTTCCTCATTGACAGGCTCCATATGTCCGGGTGTTGCTCCTTTAGCGGCAACCGTATAATGAAGCGGCCTTCGTTGTTCCGCCGAACTGTCGAAGTGAAGATGTGCTCGCATAATTCGTCATCTGAAGACATAAGTGTTGGTGACGGTGGTTCCTCCATCTGCCAGAATGCTTGCAAGGCCGTGTGCAGCAGCTCGTGCGCCACGACGTGAGCATGTACTGTTTCTTGACTGGAGTAGTTCGCGGTGGTGGCGTTCGGCGGGCCTGACAGTATCCAGCCGAGGATTGTCTTTTGGGCCACAGGCTTCACGGCGCATTTTTCCAGTAAGCAACTGACCGTATAGTTCAGCGCCTACTATGTAGCTTATTTTACCAGGTGCGCCGTAGGATGGATCGGCCAGCTGTAGTCCGTGCACGTGTGGCCAGGAAGTCCTCCGTATTCTTTCCGTGGGTATCTGCTCAGTCAGCTTCGGCATCACCAGTGCTTGAATGGACAGCTTCACATCCGGGCGGTAAGATGACCTTATGTGCGCCGTGACCAGTGCGCTAGCTGAGCCTGCAGTAGCCGAGCCGATACCTAAAACTGATACATTAATTTTAGTCCTTTTTAGTGATAAGCATTGTGCGACTTCCTCGGTAACGAAGGAGAATTCGGAGCCTTGGTCGAGGAGCGCTCTGACCATTATGGATTCTCCCTTATTTTTGCAACTCGGTTGCAAGTAGTACTTGCTGTTACGTGTGAGAAGCCGGGTTAGTGAGGCAGCTTATCATTTTGCAACTCGGTTGCAAGTAGTACTTGCTGATACGTGTGAGAAGCCGGGTTAGTGAGGCAGCTATTTACTGCACTCGGCAGAGATTGCGTTCCACTCGTGGCAGCACTCTGGGTGGAATTCTTCTTCGCTTCCGATCGCGCAGATGTAGCCTGTAACTGTTCCATATGCAGCGATGTATGGTTCTTTCCTCCACAGGTAAAGCAGCGTCCTCGCGCGCGACAGTCCGCGGCGGCGTGCTTCAGTTTGAGGCAATTCTCACACACGCTGTTCAAGGATACAAAGTTTCGACGTTGACGACGATACGGAGACGAGCGATATCGTTCGCAGCTGTTGAGATTGTGTTGTTCCTTGCAGTACAAACACGAGATTTATTCCGTTTTGTTTTGTCTGCCGGCTCAGCGGATGTGCGTTTGTGCGATCCTTGCGTTTTTCGGCTTGCTAGTTGGTTTGGAGCTTGGCGTTGCGCTTTGCGGCTTGGGCGCTCCATTAGTGCCGTGTGCGGTTGCGAGAGCTCGTCCGTATGTGTTAAGAAACTTGAAGAGCTTATCGAACGTCGGCATAGCAGGGTCCTCACCCAAGTGCATCTCCCAATCCTCGCGTGTAGCATCATCAAGCTTTCCCATCGTATGGAAAACTAGCCATGCGTCCCAATGCTGCACTGGACACTCGAGATTCTCGAGCCCGCGCTTCGCTTCTAAAATGACTGTTAGTACGAGGCTAATTTCGGCTTCAGACTTACGAGCAACTGGTGGACACAATGTTATACTCTGCATGTGTGATGAAATGCTGACGCGAAGATTATCGTATTTATTTGTTAGTGTCTCCCAAGCTCTTTGGTAGTTGGCAGCCTTGATTTTGGTGTTGCTTAGGCATTTAGCAGCTTTACCGGTGAGTGATGCGAGCAGGTACTGCAATTTCATCACTGGCGCAATTGACGGATCCTCATGAACTACTGCTAAGAACATTTCTTTGAACGACTCCCATTCCGTTTGATCACCCGAAAATTTAGGTAAATTTATCGTGGGAAGCTTAGTCCGATGTCGCGATTCGAATGTTACCTCGTCAAAATCTTTGTCGGCTTTCACAGTAGACTGAGCTCTGCCTGGTTACAGTGCGTTTAAAATCATATTTTTTACGTCGAGGTAATGATTCTGCGCAGTGTCATACATATCGTCTGTGTAGTAAGGATTTTCTTTCGATTTCGCATCTCGCGGTAGGCTCAAATGTTGCGTGCGAAATTCCTTCCATTGATCCTCGAGCGCACTGAGATTTGTTTTAAGCCAGCTTGATGTCCGTCTCTCCTTAGGCGTCTTGAGCATTCGCCCTTGAAAGCTTATTAACAGCTCTGCTGCTATCATTTGGGCTTCAAGTGCTTCGGCCATCGTGATTGGAATTTCGGACGACGAGTGTTGGAGCACGTTGCGTTGCTTGAGCAAGCTTTGTTTACTTGTCCTTCACGGAATAGCTTGCGTGGTCTCGGGGTGGGATGCCGTGGTGTAGAATAAACGTTTATTTCGTATCTTCCCTCCTTGTACGATTTCGAGCAGGTTGGAGCAGCTTATTTATGCACTTTACACTTAGTCTTTCTTCCGATTTGCACTCACTTCTCTCCCGTTTTGGCCGAAAATCCGACTCGAAGGACCATGTGTTAACATGCAGCTTCCTGAGTGCTTTCGTTATATTTGTTAATTTAGATAGAAACGGGTCATATTTGTTATATTTGTTAAGTTAGATATGAAGTGACACTGAATTCTGAATACAAAAACTTTATTGCACTCTCCCACTCTGCCCTTTCTTAACAGCGCTCGACAAGTGCTTGGGTATTTACTAGTGAGCGGTACGCGCAGGAATGAAAAGCGCGGCGCCTCGTGGCGACGCGACGCTCCGAAAAGTATAATTTTCAATTTTCACGTGGCGACTTACCAATGGCTCCAAATTTAATTACTGGTTTAAACAGTAGATCTTTTACATGTTCAGAACTGTACAGTTTTTCTGCTTATAAAACGTATTAGTTCAAAAGATATTAAAGTTTTATTTATTTTATTTCAAGTTTTATTTATTTTGTTTCAATATAAACTTTCTAGTAGTGTATTATGGTAACCGAGGACTTATTTTCCTATAACGCTATCTCTCTTCCACTCATTATGTTATGGCATTGTATTGTATTCTATTGTATTGTGGTTTATTGTATAAAGAATACAAAGATGGACAACGGACGATACGCTGCCCATGAGATAACTTGGGTAACCAGGTTATCATAATTTCTTGTATCCTTTTTTATCTTATTACAGAAATAATTCTGCCTTTCTTGCCGGTTATCATAATGACCTACATTAAAAAAATATATATACACGGTGATTCACAAGTACCGTATTTTCTTGGACACCCAAGTAAAAGGGATTTTTCTAAGATTTTTGGTGAAA
>JAWWEO010020023.1:0-11558 GCA_035582975.1 Ormyrus labotus | reverse complement strand
GTTTTTAGAAATTATTTCAAAAAATCTAAAATTAAAAATTTTCGTGTTATGTGCTATTACTTCCTTAATTTTTTAAAATTTTGTATAAAAATTTATTTTCATATAGATTATAACATATACAATTAAAATATATAGTAAAAAAAATTTCCATTTTTGGAAATTTTTTCGGTATCATACCCCCTTAATGAAACAAAAAACTAAATTAATTAACGTAACATTATTATGAACTCTATATATATTTCAATTATTCATGAATATATTTATATTTTTAAGAACTACAGTTTATTCTGTCTTCTTAAAAATATTATCAAAATTACAAATAAATATTTCTAGTAGAATTGAAAGATTTCTCCAAAGTTTATTCCTTCGTTTAAACTTCTTATAGTTTTTCTTACAATAAAAAACTAATAACATTAAATTAAAAACATATATTTATCCGAAAATTCTCCTATTTTAGTACAAAATCGAGCATATCTTAGGTTTTCCTTGCAGTAATTGAGTGTCATTTCAGCCAGTTTTCCGGATCCCAGCTTGCCGAATCAATTCTTCGATTTGTTCATTCCAATTTGCGAGACGCGTCTTCATGTCCTTTACAGACTTCTTTCGAGTAGCTTTCAAGTGAGCGGCCCTTACGCGCCGGAGAGAGAAGCGAGCGCCCCGCGCTCCGACGATCTTCAAGAGCGAGTGTCCCTCTTGAAATTACGAATCAATCTAACGAGCGGAGAAGTGAATTATGGAGACGGCTTACTTTTCTTGCTTTCTCCCGTTTTTTTTAACGCGCTATAATTATGGCTTCCCACGAACGGAATGAACTTATATATAAGTGACATTTTTCTACTCACTTTTATATAATAAGAATTAATAATTGTCAGAAAGGCAATTGATCGCAAGTATAAATACTTATTGCTTTTCAAGGAGGTATATATTATTATTATAATGAATAAAGTAGTACATTTTAATACTTTAAAGCTCCAATTATAGTTTGAAATAGTTTAAGGTTATTCATCGGAATAACGATATTTAGTGTATTGCAAACAAAATACTCGGAGAGTAAGAATGATGGTTTTAAAGATAACTTTACCTAACGGTAATTTTTTTATCAAAAGCGTTTTTTATTTTATTTTTACCTACTATTACACTTTTACTCAACTTGCAACATTGAATTTTTACATTGTGTAATGTAAAACCTAATTAAATTATTCCTTTTTCAAAAATTTATAAGCTATATATAATTGTATACTTTATCGTTATAAAATGTAAAATGTTATCTTTGTTTTAAGACTGTTTATCATTTCATGTCAGTGTAGTCAAAATTCAGCACTTTCTAATATGAATTGACTATACTTAAAACGGGCCAATTGTAACTGGATTATTAGTGTAAATCTAATCAGAATTTGATGGGTAATCATAACAATGTAAATAATGTCATCATAATAACGGAGTTTACACCAAAAAAAACTCTTCACACGGATGCTTCGTAATGTTTCCACGAAGTACGGACACTTTTCAAATTCATCCTCCAAACAAAACGTCAATATCGTTTCCCGTCACTCGAAATTCCATATTCCACGAGCCTGGTCCGTTTTGAAAAGACGCCGTAATCCAGCTCTCCACCTGTCCTCCTCAATATTCCAACACGTTCATCTTTCGTTCAAGTCCTCCTCCTCTTCTCTCGTCGTCTCGTTTTCCATACTGAAATTGTCGTGCATGTATATACGTGTCGGCTGAAGCTAAACAAAGTCCGAGTCGACGTTCGTTTCCTTGTCCTTCTTATTATCCTGCACATATCCTTAGAAAGTCAGAGGGAGAAAGATTAAAAGTGCAGGGGAAAATCTGATCCATCTCGACGAGGAAGAAAAAGGAAGCCGAAATCGGCGAAAAATGCAGCGAAGCGTCGGCGGATAAGGGCGGGAAAACAAGCGCGGAAAGGAAAGTTTCGAATAAACAAGTTTTTGGTGGTTTTCGCTCAGCCGCGGCCGGCACTGCATCACTCGCCGACGAAAGTCCATACACGTACGAAAAAGCGAGCTTTCCTCGAAGCTCTGTATTGGCAGGGGAGAACTTTATTTGATCTCGAGGAGCATTAAGTTGTATTCTCTCGCGCTTCTACTTTTGTTTCCTACACTTTATACCCGCGTAATTTATTGCCGAATCGCGTTAATGCTGTACGAACGAGAAGCGGTATAAAAGAGAGTATTGGTCAATTTTTAACGCTTTCAAGACGACAAGTCCAAACGTTTGGATTTGTCATAGTAAACTACTCTGCATTGCTCTACATTACCTTAATTGAGAAAAAAAAGTGATAAAGTTTAAATTAAGAAATTGTAAAGAATCTTTCACAAGTGTTGGCGTACAAAACTTTTCCGGCGACCCTTTTTACTGCAAAATAAAAAGCCAGTTGCACGAAATCTTTCTAAAGTCCACATATAAATTTTAAGCAAAACAAATGTTTGCGGAAAATCAGAGTAGAAGCAAAGCTAGTGTTTCAGCCTGTAATCCTTCTACGTGCAAAACCCGGGTCCGCGAAAATGTACTGCTCAAAAAAGTCGGACGGCAAGTTGATCGTAACTTTTCGTCTCGCAACTGCATGCTGTGCCGTTGAAACTGCATAACAATTGATGATAAGTAAACAAGCGCGATAAATCGTGTTCATTTCCACGCTTACGAGATCGATATATCTCTGAAAATTTCATTTTCAAAATTTAATAAACTGTACTTCGTACTTCTCGTTTCAAAATGTGTTGTAATTAATATACTTATGAATTTATTTAAATGAAAATTAGCAGAGGTATTAGCATGTCACTTAATTAACGTAAAACTGTGCGTTTGCTATACTTATGCATATCATTTGATAAACTATGTTGATAAATATGTATTTATAAAATGTAGCTCGTATAAAGTATATCAACATAAAACTTATTTTATTTGATACATAAAACTCCATTCTTAATAGCATTTTTAAGCCTTAGGTAATTTACGACTAGACATATCTCATAAATTACATAAGTAGATTTGATTGTTTATTTATTATCCACGCTTCACACGAGATGATATATGTAATTGTAGCTTTCGAATATCTATTTCAAATACAGCTTACAAATAGAGAAGCTTAAAACGCCTTTTCTAAATAAAAAATCCATAAAAATGTTACAGATAGTTAATTTGTGCAAATATTTATTCTAAAACTTTAAAACCTCCAGTCAATATGAAAAATATAACGGCTATCTTAAAATTTGTACGCTACTAATTTATTTATTTTTAATTTTACGAATTTGAACATTTAATTGAAATCTCATTTTTGCACCTAAAACCTATTCCTTGAAAAATACATTGTCACCGCAAAGCACCATTAACCGTCGCAAAGAAAGTCCCTCATAAATCGCTCGTCATTTAAATGACAGATAAATTAAATGCCCCCTCTAATGCGCGAATTTACGTGCTCGTGCTACGCAGGCGTTTGTGCCGCGCCGCGGAGATGATGCGGGCTGTGCGCAGTGATCGATATAAAGAGGCCGGGGGTAGGGGGCGCGAGAGATAGCGGAAGGGACAGAGGGGGGGAGAATCTCGTGTCGCGCGCGAGCGAGCTAACCAGAACAGCAGCGGCTTCGATACATGCGCACAACTCTCGGCCGCGACGCCGGCGGAGTCGACTTTTCCGCTGGCCCAAACTTGCCTTCGCTCTGTTGATCTTTTCTGTCTGTAATCTGCCAACTAATTAACCCTCGCTGCTCTAGCTGGTTTGCGCTCTGAACGTCGATTGCGAAAACAAAAGGGGTTAGAGGCATTTTGGATCTTAAAGAATGGTGTTACCTGTAAGTTTAGGAATGAATATTCTGATTAACAGATAAACGTAATATTTGTCGAGTGCGTTGTTTAGATTTTCTAGGAGAAGATGATGACGTAGTGGATGTTATTTCAAATCGGATATTACAAAGTATTATGATTATATAAGTTAAAAAAAACTAACTAACTAGCTTAAATTACGTTATGTAGCTTAGAAAAATTCCAAGGAAAATTTTCCGTACTCGAACTATATAAAATTAATTTAGGCTACAATTTGTTCTTTACAAATACTGAATTGGAAAAGAGCGGTAGTAATAGAAGACAAAATAATACATTTTAATAAAGTAGAAAACATTGAGAGTTTCAATATTAAAACACATATATAAAACATTGAACCCAAAAGCAAAAGAAATTGCTAATAAATACTCAAAAATGTTCCTATCCTGATTGATCAAAGCGCGACAAAATGTATTGAGCTTATTCTAGCGTGCAGATTGAAAGCAAATGTGCCATTCAATAATCCATACGACTTTGGACTGCCGTCGACAGTTTGTCGGAGAAAATAAACATAATTTTTAAAAAGACGTATCACATTTTTTCTTATTGATACATGACCTCAGGCTCGGCCCTGAACCAAGTAAAGTCTGTAAACCAAAGCATTTCACTTTTTGCACTCTACCTACTTTTTTCTGCACTTGCGTCTTGGTACTCGAGAAAAAGAATCTGGGATTTTTCAACGCAACTCGCGACTTTTTTCTTCGTCTCGTATATGCTGTTTCGGTACTAGGCACGACTTTTTCGTTTCTTTTTCCGTGAACAGATCGAGAAAATAAAAATTTTTGTAACAAATACTACGTAAGTGTCTCTGCAAATATCTGCGATTTCTGAAAATTCAGAATTGAACTCGATGCAATCCGTGATGATTTCATTAATTTTCCGATACCGTGGTAATGCTGTTTCCAAGTCTATTCCCGGGAAGGCTATCTTGAATTTCGCCATTTTCGTCTGATCGAATAGTGACTCGTTAGAATACCTAATTTTCGGTTCAAAATAAAACAGTAAAGCTTGAAATAAGATTCGAAATAAAACGATATGTATACAAATATCAAACTTCCGTTTGACACAGTTGTAAAACGGGATAAAGAATCAATTCTTATAATTGTTATCTGATGCTTAATATTTTTAAACTTCGTTTTTTACTTACTTCAAGATTCAAATATTTCATTTTTATTTTTCTCAACTTAATGATACCTAAAGTTAACATTATTTTTTTAGGTAATTTTGTCAAAATTTTACAAAAACAAAGTTTAAATTCCAAGTAAACAATAATTGAAATATTTAATAACAACGTGCGAAGTCGAAATTTCAAAAGCATTTTGGCAACTCATTTTTCACGAGCGCGCGAAATTCACTAAAAGCCGACCACAAATAAATCAAACACAAAACGCGACTCGGTGCAGGTGGCTGAGTAATTGAGGCGTATCTAGCCTTTCGCGTATTCATAAATTTTTCCGACCAAAAGGCGCATCTGCCTGGCGCGTCTGCCGCCACAATGAAAGCGCGCTGCACCTTTAAAAATGCTTTCGATCCCCTCCTCGCGCTGAATATATTTTCTAGGCTTCCGGCCTGCAGCAGCGATCGCGTACACCCGAACACACTCCGATTTTGCGCGCATCAGCACCTGCTTAATAATTATTTATGGCGCGGAGCTCCCCTCGACTCCGACAATGTAAATAAAATAAAAAGCCACTCGGCCCAAAGTGTTCGGCGCAGGCAGACGAGCGGACGAGGAGCTGTCAATGGCATCATCGGCGGAAACGCGCGTTGATGCAACGCCGATGACGCAAGGGTGAATTTTAACGAGCGCGAGATTCCAGACGCCTCGTGCTCGCCTCGGCTTCCCTCTCTTTCTCTCTCGCTCGCTGCGAGCTGAAATCTCGTTAAAACTTACGCAGCGGCAGTGCCGCTTATGTGCAGCCGAAGTTACGCGGATCGTTATCTTCGAGCAACGCCGTTCCTTCCTGCAGTTCGACACCTCTTTGCGTGTACGGATGTGTTTGGTGATGCGAGACGGATGAAAATCACTGTTACCGCATTCGTTTGTTAAATTGTTTTTAAAAAAAATGGCTTTCGCTTGGTTGCTCGATGCAAGTGCGACAAATTTACTTTCTCGATCAACAGTTAATAATTCGATTAGTGAATAACTCCGTTGTTCGAACTTTAATTGTAACAGTTGCATTTGGCATTTTTAGCCACCTGTTTTAGGTGCACTTTTCAATCGTACGATTTTATCTAACTAGTAACATGTTCAATTAAGTATTTTCTGATCATGCATTCAAATGGGATTTTCGTAAACAGAAAGTAATAAGTAATCATGTTGATACGTTCCAAATAGCCGCATTAGAGTTTGATTCTGCGACTGCCGAAAGATTAGGAAGCAATATTACGAATGCCTATCCAGTCGATTCACACAAATCTTCCTCATGCACTATGCAGTTATTGATCGAAGTGTTAACTTCCGTTTCTAACTAAAGAATTTTTTATTTGCGTTCACTGTTTAATAATTAAAATACTGTATACACGTATTACATGAATGTAAAACAAGACAGAAAACCGTTAACTAGAAAATTGATTGCTCTTCTCTCTTGTATTTTCTGTTATTATTTTCTGTTTACAATGGCGATTGTTTTGTACAAGTTACATATGAGTAAAATATATGTACATATATATTCATATATTACAGAATAAAATTTTATTATTTTTATATTCCAATATTCATTACAAACAAACGCGAATAAATTATCAGAATAATAATTCTCTTTTTATTGAACTGCAGTTTAAAATTAATTTTTTGTCGTAATATAAATTGTAAAATTTAACTTCTGAAAAAATAAACCCTTTTAATTATTAATGAATAAATATCACATTTATTCCAATTCCAATACTACTTTAAAAGAGTTAAAAAACTTTATCATAAAATTCAAACGAAGCAGCGGAAATTAATCGTTTAATCCGTAAGACAGATTTTAAATATTGGAAAATAAAAATGTTATAATATAAATTTGCTCAGCCGCGGGGCACATAAAGCGCAGAGAATCAATCAACGAACAAATATTTTTCTCATTAAACTAAGCGCGAAGCTCCGTAGGGGTCTGGGCGCCTTCTCCCGCAAGAAAAAGCAATTGAAATCGAAATTCCTGCCTGAGATAAAACTGGGAGTCTGACTTGGGGGCGTCGTGCAAAAACGAGCCTGCAATCCGACGAATTACGTTAAGCCGAGGATCTCCAGCCCTCTCGTGTGTACTTTTTGGAGGCGAAGCTTGTCCCCGGGCGTTATCCTCCGGGAACACGCAGGGAGGGAGATGAGCAGGAATAAACGAGTCCCTGAATATTCAGGGCCGAATCCCCGTCGCGCATCCGATGTATGGCTGAAGGAGAGAGAGAGAGAGAGGAGGAAGCTGCGAAGCTTCTTTTTCCAATTTCTTGGCTTGTTTTCTTTTCTGTCTGCGGCTTTCCATTGTCCAGTTGTTCAGCTTCGCCATCTACGCCCCTCCGGAGAAGTTTCTCCGAATCGAGCGACACGGCTGGCTTTTACAAAAAATGTCTACGAACGCGCGAGATTGAGGATACAATGTATGTTAGCAGTTTGTCTGGGGGAAGAATTGGATGGACGTTTTTCAAGGCTAACGGAAATTCGTTGGATTTATCAAATTGTAAAATGGAAAATGTCTTTGGAATGCTTAAAAACACTATTAAAATAAAACTGTTATTTTTTTACATTTCTTATTATTGTTTCTGTTAAATCTATTTATTTAGTTCTTACTTATCGTATTAGAAAAAAGATAACTTATTAAAGTCTCAAAAGCTGAATAAAATACGCATAAATCTAGGTAAAACTAATCTTAAGGTACAAGGCGTCAGTGGAATCCGACAACAGGGCTTAATACGCGCTGTAATTCACAGGGAGTACTCTTGCCTTTGCACAAGACCGCAGCTACACATTTCCGTCTGGCGCATAACGTCCTCTTACGTATTCGCCCATTTATCCATCCGTCGGCTTGTCGGGCCCGACGCTGTCTCTTACCACTTGTTCCTACCGGAGCTGCCGCTACTCTTACATTCCTTCTCTCCTGGCTGTATCCGAAGAAGAAAAAGTGCGGTGTTCCTCGTACCCGTCTGATTTGAATGTCGAGGGGAGAGAGAGAGGGAGGGTGGCTGCGGAGGGCTCGTTTTGCTTCATTTTTCATTTTCCGCAGGCAGCGCGCGCCTTTGCATAAAGTACAACATTGGAATTTATGAATGAAAAGTACCGGAAAAATAGCGAGCCTTGGGACTTTTTAACGAGGAGAGCATTTTATGCGGCGATTCCGCGTATTTCGCTTTTCCTCTGAGTGAAGGTAACGTATACGTATAAGCGTGCACGTGTGTTCGTGTGTGGGTGGCTGTGTGTGCCAGTCAAAAACCTTTTGCCTCTCTTTGTTCTTTGTGGCCTGGATTATTCTCTCGCGGAAAGATCAATACGAGGTGAGGAAGAGAAGGAGCGAGAGAGAGAGAGAGAGAGAGAGAGCCGCGACGATTAAAAACTTTCTGTGTTGATCGATGCATAGCTATGAAAAGCGAGTTAAGATGTTTTTAATGAGTCTGAGCAGTTTTATTGAGGTGTTAGCTCGCAAAAAATGATAACAATCGTCCCGCTGTAAATTTGAAAAAGTAATTTCGAGTTTGAAACTGGAATTTGTTGCTTCTTTTTGGACGAGTGCTGGAATGCTTTATTAGTTTGTTTACTACCTTCGGGATTCATAAGTCATTTCTGAAAAGAGTGCATTTCGTTCTTTTCAAACTTACGTCAGATTAATCGTAATTTGTAACCTATATATCAAGTTATAAATCATTTTTTGAAGGTACGAAATATTTTATTACGATTGATATATGGCAATAAATTTACAGATTTATTATCGTCAAATGTTTTATTTTTTTTAATTGTGAAAGTCTTCAAATTAATGTCAATATGAATTGTTTCCGTGTAATAAGAGTAATATTTTCGTGATTATACTAATAATTTACTATTATTAGACCTGAAAATTTCTTCATTCTACTTTTTAAATATCAATTTACAATAGCATTTCCTAAAGAAACTCCTTTAAAATTTATCTCTTACTATACGAGTAAGAATTTAAATTATAAATATTCATTCTTCTTAGAAAAAAATTCAACTCTTCTAGCACTGAATAAAACCACGAATTTCACTGACAAAATGTTGCTAAAAATAAATCTATTCGTTAAATTTATATATTATTTTATTTATAATAAAAAATATGACGTTTAGACAGACATGAATATTTCTTTAAAAATTTATTCAAGGAAAGTCTAAAATGTATTAATATAAACTCAAAGTTTTAAATCAAACTTAAAACTCTTATTTTATACTTACAGATATTTAAAAATCTGATATTGGCAGCACGCTTCCTTTTCTTCGCGCATTAAATTGAAAATGATTCCGTAATCGTTTGATTCGATCCGAGAAGAAAATACACTCGAAGTTGAAAAATTACACAATCAGCAAGAAACACATGCTCGCAGTAAAAGTCGCCTGCGACAAGAATTGATGTAAAATCGAAGAGAAGAAAAGCGCGTGTGCGGGCGGACGAGTCAGACACACGAGACCGCCACATAAGTTTTTCGACTTGAGGGAGTTCCGCGGAGGCATTACCTTCCCGTTTGCTGCTCCCCTGTGACGTCGGCGATCCTTTACTCTGCGGAATTGGAAAACATACTTGCAGCAGCAAATTCGGAATTTTAGAAAAGGCCTTTGAAAAACTGAGGCCAGATGGTGCATGCTTTACAGAAGATGAAAATTCTACGCACGCGTACAGTGACGTAAGCGTTTTTTCATCCTCTCTACCACCTCGTTTATATCGCGGGAAAGAGAACAAGCCAAATGCGAGTGAATGAAGAAAACGTAGAGTGGCAAAAATCGTATTTTCATCTTTATATAATATTACGTTTTAAATGATTAGAAAAAATATGTAACATTTTATTTTAAAACTCAACCTGTGTATCGAAAATCTTCAAAATTTTACTAAAGAAACTAATTTTTTGCCTAGCGGGCCGAAAGTACTACTTTCTCTCCCGGCACCGAATCGGGAACGTTGTATTTTTGTCCTCGCTAGGCAAAAAAATAGTATACGCTCCACGGAAGGTAAAATGGCAAGCCCATAGCACGTGTAAATTGACACCCGAGTCGACGGCTCTTATCATATTACCCTAGGTGTGTGTAATATACTCTTTATTAATAAAAGTTGCAATAATTTTACAATTCACAAATACAAGAGTTAAAACCAAAATCATTGAGAAAAAAAGTGAGAAAAGTAATTAAAAAATTTATTTCGAATTTTTATTTCAAAGAGTGATAGATAAGAGCAACCAAGTGGCCAATTTGCGTCAAGAAGGAATCTTCCCAACTCCTTCAAATATTAATTAAGAAAACCTTATTACTGATTCTCCAGCGAGCATTTAGCAAATCAATTAAAAACTTAAAACTTCGAGAGAAAAAGTATATGTAAAGCGAAAATGGAAAAAAAAACAAAAGAACGAAGTCGAAAGGAGGAAAGTAGGAGCATAAAGAAAAAAGCAACGCCAACAAAGCGCAAACTTTAATAGAAAGCAGACGCGTGAGAGAAAGAAAGAGAGAGAGAGAGAGAACAAGCAGTCGGAGAAAATGCGGAAGAGCAGCGGGAGGCTACTGAAATATCCGGGCTGGAAGTGAAGGTACGCGCGGGAGAAGGGGGTGGGGGGGGGCGCAAACGTATGTAGGTCGCATTGTCAGTGCCACGACCTGAATTCGCGCTTGGGGTCGCGACCGAAAGCTCAGCCCGGAGCAGCCCCGACTACGTAATGCTCACGTACGACCCGCTCACTTTGTCCATCTCTGTATAGGTGCTGGACGCAGCCTGCCTGATTGATAATCGAGTTACCGCTATTGTCAATCAATAAGAAAGGCGCTGACGCCCTCTCCTGCCTGTCCGCCACTGTATTGCGTTTCACTTTGTCGAGGTGTTGTCTGCTACACTCGTTTTCGGAGCTTTTTCTGCCCGGCTTGCACGATGACCCGGTTTGCGCGATGCCGTTTGTCTCTCATTTTTCAAAGGCTGCGATATATATACTTTTGTTATACGACGCTAAATGAGTAAGTGCCTCTCCGAAATAGGACGACATTTAAAAAACGGGACGAAATGGAGGGGGTTTGGAATGGGTTCGATTCTTGATTCTGGGTGCAGACATGCGGAAGCACCAAATGCTCGTGCCCTTACGTGCGCCAACAGCAGGGCCGAGAAAAAAATATATATGCGCCGCGGAAAATGTACCGCGAGGCCCGCGCTTCATTGCTCCCAGAATTTCGCAACCTCCTTCAATGAGGGCATTGTTCGTTATTGATGATCCGTGCATCAATCAATTCAAATTTTAGATCGCGAATAAGGAGATTCGAATATTTATTTTATATTCGATTTTTTAATTTATTAATGCAGTTTTAAGAAATTATATTCCACTTACCGTAACTGCGTTGTTTTAAGGGGGTATGATACCCATTTTCTTCTCTTGCAAAATTGACCTAAAAAATACATAAATTAATTAATAAAAAATTCTACTTTTTATATACTAACACTATAGTTAATGTTGATCAAATGGGCTCGAACAGACTTCTGTAGGCCCATCTGGCCCAGAGATATTAAATTTTTAAAATTTTTGCTTTGGCGTAAACTCCAGAATGAACCGAT